>JARHVA010005646.1:337500-597500 GCA_037957365.1 Torreya grandis
ATCAACTTAACCACCCAATATAACATATTGGCTATGTTAAAATACTAGCCAATGACCTTATAAGCCATGAAAAAAATAATAGTAATGTAATTTATATATGGTTAATATCTATTTACTTCACCTCATAAAAGGTTTATCAATACCCTAAATCAATGTCAAAATATATGACCAAACTAAAACTAGGTCTTTGATAACATTTAACATAAGTGGTCTGTATTGCATGCATTCAAATGACAACGTAACCAAACTCATCCATTATATATGCCATATAGGAATTAAAAATTAATAAGTTCATATGATATTTTTATATATTCATAAATTAATAACATTAGACTTATTATTCCTACTAGTGTTATTTGCTAATGCTCAATAATCAAATCACACACAACTCATGTAATTAGCTAAACACTAACTAGATAAGTCACATTATCACTTAGTATATTCATTCAAGCAATTACAAAAATATTTATAAACTAATTAATGTAGTAACTCATAGATTTTGAAATCAACCAAGATGATCATATATCAGCATAAGATCACATCAAATATGCATAACCAAAAAAAATCATCATACAACTAGCAATAATCACAAACGCACTTATTCTATTGTGGTGTGTGCACGCTTTTCAAATTATTCATATATCATCTCCCAATGTCTCTATTTATGACACTCTCTTTGATGATGCCCTCCCTCCATCACACTCTAAGGGATGGATCTATCTTGTATCTGCCTCACTCACAATGAAGGTAGTTATCCTAAATCATGATAAATATCCATAAAAATACTAATGTATAAACTAACTTACATGATCATCAAGTAAAAATATGAAAGTAAAACTATCTCATTATTAACCAATTATGTAAACTAAAACACATAATACTATCCCATAATCAACATATGATATAAAACTTAATCAAACAATAGTTAAATCAACTAACAACCAAATAATCCACATATAATTAGGTAAATCAGCATAGAGAGAAATTAGGATGTGACAAAAATTATACATGAATAACTAGGTGCATCTATTGATCATGATGTTGGATTAATTTTAATGATCCAAAGTATTTTAATGTTTTTACTTTATTAGTTTGCTTTATTAAATAAGTTGGTAGTTCATGGGAAAAGTTAGTTTTTCTCCTGTAACCACCCATAAAAGCTTTTATAAAGATTCTAACCTGCTTCTAAATGTAATCCAAAATAATATAGTACAATTTTATATTTTGTGTTAAATATTTACTTTAAAATGTAAGTTCTCTATTATTTTCTCCCGTTCCTAGAGCCACTTGAAAGGAAGATTGAGAGTTCACTTAGTGGTTGTTGAGATTAAAATAAAAAAGGAAAGAAAATGAAGTGATCTTACACATAAAAGAAATAATCTGAGAATAATATCTAATTTTTTGGCATAACATCCACCCATTTGGTGTTTGAAGACTGGTATGGTTGCTTTTGATTAAGTTATTTTATCTTTGATCATTTACTGCATTAGTAGGGTGACCTAAAAAGAATAGAGCAGTAATAAATTCCTTTGAGAAAATACTCTGGAAAAATTTAAAGGCATTGAAATCTATCAAAAATTAGATCCATCTTTTCAATGGCACTCCATAGTAAATTTTTTTGAAGTAGATCATAGTTTTAATTATTAATTTGGTTGAAATTTTTGATAATAACCACTACTTGTATGGGGATAGTTAGATATGAAGTGATCAAAATAAATTCTGCATAACCTAAACAAATAACTTAGCACCTTTTATATGTTGTTTCTTGTCTCGGTTAAATTTTGTGTATGGCACCCACCGCTGATTTGAACAAACATGGTAACCTATACTATCCAAAAATATTTAAAAAAAATAGCTTCAACATTCTCAATGGTGCAATAGGGTTTTATTTTATATTTCACTAGTCATTTTATGGGTCCCACCAAGAAATCCAACAAGCAGAATAATTCTTCACATGCAAAGTAAAACACTTGGTAAAAGATTTATGGTACATTTCATTTTTTTTTTCAATTTACCAAGTCAAGGATATGTTAAGCATATTTCCATGTTATGTCCAAATAGATTGAAGGAAAATTTTTCAAATTACATTTTGTTAAGTCTCTTATAACAAATTTTCAAGGGTTCAACCCTCAAAAGTGCCAAAAATCTTTTTTATGCAAAGGGATTATTTGAATTAATTCTAAAAACTAGGAAAATATGTACCTACTATGACCATCTCTACCATATTTTGAACACACTATCATATTATCTTGTAAAAGTTACTTTTTTGGAAACTAAACTTGAATATATTTCCAATGAGTATAAGCAATGATGGGTCCATCATGTCTTCCTATGAAATTTTAGTCCCTATAAACTAGTAAAATTTTCTAAATTAACATTGAGGGGGGGGTCTACTTAGCCTGACTGAGGAGAAAAATTTAAAACTATCATGTCTTATACTTATGATGGACAAATTATTCATACAACCACTTATTTTTCATGTAAATGGATATATAAGAGTATTAGTGTAAGAAAATTTTGATTCTAACATGTGTAAATATGTTTTTTCCACATATTTTGAATAAACTACACATTATAATGAAATCAGGTGCATTTTTGATTGAATCTAACACCCCAAGTTTTTCTCAAATAGTAAAAATGTGTTATATACATCAAATAAAGATTCTAATTATGTTTCACACCACTTGTGTTGTCAGTGATTATGGTATTATATTTTGTCATTTATAGGTCCCTAAATATCTAATAGGCTAAACAAAGCAAACTAGAGGTTGAAGGATCCATAGAGGTTGGAGGATATTTTCCCTTCTCCAGTTAGATATTCACTTGGAATATGGGTTCACTACTAGGATAGCATTTTTTAGCTTATGTAATTTTCTTTCATAGATGTAGTGATGATATGATCTTTGATGTGGAGCATTTTAGTGGTTTCTACTTAGTTTATTTGTTGTACAACTTCTCAACTCTCAAATGATAGGTGGAGAAGATATTACATATTGGTTTCTTGATTAGTCATCAGTGATGTGTGGTATAAGTCAGCATTGTGTGGCTAGCATTGTTAGTCCTAAGCAAAGGCCTATGGGAGATGTTGGTGATTGTTGGGCATCAATTTGAGATGTGCCATACATAGTACAAATATCAGTCACTAGTTGGATAGATTCTATGTGAGGATAAATGTAGTTAGATAGTGCATGATTATGTTCTACTATAGTGTGGGGATGATCAAGATATGATTAGTCTAGGATGCATAGTGTACCAGTTGTAATTGTGATAGAGTCTACTTGGATGACTCAGTTCTTTGCTCCAGTCTTTCTATACCCATTTGGATCAAGGGGGAGTTTTTTGGATTATTTTTAATGGTCCAAATTATTTTAATTGATTTATTAAATAAATTGGTAGTTCACAGGAAAAGTTATTTTTTCTCCTATAACCACACGTAAAAGATTTTTTAAAGCTTTTACCCTACTTGTAAATGTAATCCAAAATAATATAATACAATTTTGTATTTTGTGTCAAATATTTACTTTACAATGTAATTTATCTATTATTTCCTCCCATTCATGAAGCCATCACATGATCTTAAAGCTATGTGGAATCCCCATGTTTTTGTTTCCCTACCCTTAACAACAACATTACTTCATACATCTAATGGGGACATAGATTATGTTTGTACACAATTTTCCATAAGAACCAAAATCATATTACTACATCCTCCATGTAAACATTGGCACTTCAACCCAATTACTAATTTCTATTGTGATATCAACTCAAACCATGGGTACACCTCTATTGGTGGATTCTCAAACTTCTAATATTATAAATAAAAATGTGCAAGATGTTGTCCAAACTATAAAAAAAATTAAAGATAATCTTAATAATAATGATCAAAATTCTAAGTCACCTTATCCTATTGAATCACAATAGGTGTTATATAACCCTCTTTCACATGAGATATATTTTCACCCCATGTTAACTAGTTTTGTTGCACCTACGTTCACATTTTATGATGGCAAGGGTGATCTTGAAAACATATTTGATACTTTTATGCATCATTCCTTGATTATGATTCTAATGATAAAATTTTGACTAAACCATTTCCAAGGAACCTCAATAACTGTACTGTAATGTGGGTCTATCATTTACC
Organism: Torreya grandis; assembly: GCA_037957365.1. Lineage (NCBI taxonomy): Eukaryota > Viridiplantae > Streptophyta > Pinopsida > Cupressales > Taxaceae > Torreya > Torreya grandis. Next base: position 341,642 of record JARHVA010005646.1, read on the forward strand.
AATCTAATATGTATAATCATTCAAAGCTCTTGAGTATCAAATTTTGATAGGATTCTCTATCAACATTATTGAAGAGATATCCTATGCCTAAATTTCAAAGATAAAACAAAGAACCAATGAACCTATCAATTAATATGTCTTGAGGTACAAGAAAATATTGGCCAAAATGACAAATCAAATGGTAAATAAATATCTTCAAGACATCTTCATGTAATTGTTTCCTATCCCATTACTTCAGTCCATTATTTTGAAAAAATCAAATGTTTTAATAACTTATTCCATATTGTTTTAGATCATGAAATGAAACTTTTTTCATTGAACAAGTTTAAATATGTAGAAAACACACCAATTGTCATATTGTATACTATCATCTTATTTTTCTCCCTCCTCTGATGATATGAGTATACCTCTATATTATGTATATGATGAAAGTGTTTATTATGACTATTACCAAGTCCTTGGGCATTATACTAACTGATGTTGTACCTTTAATAATAAGATCTAAGGCCTTCTTGATAACCATTAACTTACATTTGATGACCTATCGGTTGATGCTTATAAATGAACCATAGGTGATCATAGTGTTTAAAGAACACTTATCATTATAGAATTTAGAAAAATCAGAGCATGAGTTTCAAGTTTTGACAATCTAGTTTCCTATGGTGAAATAGCAATAGAGCAAGATAAACTATTCCACAATATTTATATGATTTGGTGGTTAGGAGTTACCTTGGTCCATTCTTTATGAATTACAAAAAATCTTTGTTAATACTTAGTGAAATGCCATTCATATTTAAGTTACAAACTAATCTAAGTGGATATTTATAATGAAGCTAAAAACCAAAGTGATCTATTATAAAAAGGAGCAAAGAGGAGGGTAAAGTATAAAATAAATAAGTGATTGCCAATTTTAGTCTCAAATATCATGACAAGGCATCAAATGTAATTGAGCATGCATTCAAACCAATATATAACATAAAATTTCCTTAGCTCAAATTACACTATATATCAAGAAAACTTCAAAGGATATTGTAAAGAGTCACAAGTAAAAACCAAGTCTACTGTAAGGATTTACTACTATAATTAAATAGCATTTGCACATCTGAATATAGAGTGAAAATGAAATGAAGCAAAACCTAAGATCTTCCAACTAATCTATCACATGCACAAATTATAAACCCTGTGAATAGAAAATGTAACTCAGAATTCAAAGACACCATTCAAATTCAAGACATCAACTAGCAATTGAGAGAAACTCTATATTAGTAATTGATATATCAAATGTGTAAAATCTTTGTATAACTCCTTGATTCTATTAATTTCTTCAAGTATACAAAATTTACTCAAACTTCTCTCTTTTAAAAATGGTAATACAGCCCTTTATAGAAAGATCAGGTAGTATATCGATCAATTACAATATACAAGTGCATAAAATAAGAGAGTTATCCTTACAAGTAATAAAATATACTTGTTCTTCATAATTATACTAACCTAGAGGTAAATATGCTAACAAACTAGCATATGCCTTTACAATGGAATATTCTATTTCAAAATGTTACAAAATTTTGTAAAATAGAATATTGTCTAATTTATTGGTTGGCCCTCTACTTTTTGTTGTTGTAGTATGCTCATGGCTTTAGCATGCTACTCATCAACTAGCTCTATATCCACAATAGGTTTCAAGATACATTCGTATTCTTTCTCTACCATGTCCTCAAGTTCCCTGTTGTTCCTAGAAATGGATTCTTTAATGCTCCTAGATTAATTTATCCTCTCTCTAACATTAATATGATGTCTAGGATCTTACTGTTATCTCCCCCAAAGTTGCATTGGCTATTTCCTTTGATTTCTTGAATTACCAAGGTAACCCTATGTTTGAATTATTCATCACTTATGATTCCAAGGGTAGTGGGTTGTGTAGGATTTTCAAGCATAGTACCAAGAAGCTATTCATTTATTTCAACTAGATCTTTATCATCTTCTAAGATTCTTTCTACATCATTGTGCCATACACTCAAACTTTGAACCTTCTCAACCATAATTCCTAGAATTATGCTCAAGTGTCCTAAACTGATGGTTTTGAAGCTTAGGATCAGTTTCCTTACTTGAATGTTGAGAAGTTTGGCTATCTTTTCTTTTGACACTTTCCATTCGATGACCAAACTCTTTCCTAATGCACTCTACCACTCTAATTCACTCTATCATAGCTTCATTGTTTATACTGATTCAAACATGTCATAAAATGACTCATCAAGCATCTTTGTCATTGCCTTAAGTACTAATAGAACTACCTATGTCTCTAGGTTTTCTTTTTCCTTTTCTAAATCTAGGATCCTCTGCTTCATGCCCTGATTCCTAGATTTATCCTATGTTGATTGGACCTGAATCAAGCTTTCCACATCCTCTTCATGAATGATAGCTTCACCAAGCTATTGACCTTCCATAGGGGTTGATCTTATAAATGGCTCCACCTTTTAGAAGGTAAATTCCTTTGTTCTAACCATATCTATCTTGGTGGTAACTCTTTCATATCCAATAATTTTTGGATTAAATTAAATAGTGGTAGATGAGCCTATGAACTTTAGAGGTTCTAGGACCTCTACATCTATGTTGATTGATGCTCTAAGAGCATCCATATTCTTGATTTTTGGTCCTTGAGTGACCATAATTCTCCTTTTTTTCTCTTTTACCATGGCCCTTTTCTATGGATTTATTTCATCTTGTATCTCAACATCAAAAAATCTTGTCATAGCCCATAAAATGGAGAGATAAAAGGAATCTTTTATAATTTCCCATAAATGAACCAGTCAATGATGACTAGCCCATAAATTAGGAATTCATCATTAAAAAAATTTATCTCACTTGTGGGGTGAGAGATTGTCAATCTTGGCCTCTTATTTGGTTCTATAGGAACCAATGCTAGCTCTAATTTCTTCTTTTCTTGGGATGGCATAGGGAACATACCTAGAACAAGCTCTTTTCCTTTATTATCTCCAAGATCTCCCACTTAGATTTGGGGTTCCTCAAAATGCTCCTCCTCCTTGTTTGAATCATATGCCTCTGTAAGTTCTTTGAGAACACCCTCAAGTGTCTCTTCTAGTTCCAATTCAATCATATCAATATACTAAATTGGGGAAGGTGGCCTTTGTGAGAGTGTTAAAGATGAGCACCCCTCCCTAGGTCTCTCTTCCAATTTCACCTCTCCCACTTTCTCCTTACCATAGCTTTTTTCATCTTGGCCTTTCATAATTTGTCCCTAAGGTTTTAGCTATGGTGTTTTTTCTTGGGGTTGTTCCTTGGCTATCCCAGATGATACAGGTAACAAGTGATATTATAAAGGATGCATTAGCCATGATTTTCATGATGGATTGTCATCCTTGGTTAACTTGTGTTCAAGTTTTATGTTATGTCCTTAAATCTTGGTCAACACCTCTTTATAATTCTTGGCCTTAATGTAAATGATGTCATGAACACCGAGTTAATGTACATACTCAATCTTGGGAATATTTTTATCCTTTAAATGTTCACCCAATATGTTCTTTAGATCTCACATTTTGAGTTCATCTAGCTGAAATCCATATGAATCCTTATGTGTGGACATGATTTACACCTTTTTTTAGTCTTTTAATTTGTTTTCCCCAATAATCAAAGGGAAGGTGTAGAGTAAACCCTTTATCTTCTCATTTTAGGTCCCATAAATGCCATGGATGAGCTATGAGGCAATTTCCTATAAAGGCAATCTATAAGGCTAGGACATGTTCCCCTCAATCATGATAAATGTACAATTAGGGTAATACAATATGTCCCCCATCATTTTAACATACTTCTTGATGAATGGATGGACCTTAGGCATGGGAATACCTATGATGGCCTCCACTATGGCTGGGTAGACATAGTCACAAATAAATTGCATATGGTTCATGTACTTAAAGATATGAAACTTTGAGTAATGGTGAGAAAAGGTAGTTTTCCCCTTAGGAGACCAATTTATAAAACTAGGGAAGTTGATTAAGGCTAGAATGAAATACAATAGGTATGATATCATATAAAATTGCTTATATGTCTTCCTTTTAATGGGAGTTAATTTCTTGGATAGATGTCTAATTGGAGGGGTGAGGTTTTCTTCCACCATGAAATGTACTAGGGGAACCCAAATTTTGTTTACATAAGTGGTTGAGTGGGATCCAAAGGATTGGTTTAATAGGGTCATTATAACTACACACTCTCTAAATTAGATTATTGGGATTTTACCTTCAAAGTCCCTAAAGATATGGGGTCCTTGGTGTAACCAAGGTCTCATGATCAAATATAGGTCATGATTTTTGGTCCATTCTTTGATCCTAGATAGGTCTACATGGAGGAGATGGAGCTTATAATATTTCTCAAAAATAATAGGGGAAATATAGGCCATCTTTTTAAAATTTCCCTCCCTAATGATCCATTCATTTTCCACTATATAGTAAAAAAAGATAGGAAAAAGGATATCTATACAATGTAGTACCTCAATTTTTTCCATGGAATGGTGAAGTTCAGTCATCTGGACTGCAGCTGGGTCATAGTGTCTCCTACTTGTGGTGGCAATTCTTTGTTCTTCCTTGGAAATAAGTTATAGCTCATCAACTATGAAGAAGAGTTTAGATTAATTCCTAATATTTAGGACATTCAGGGTTACAAGTTATAATTTGATGTCTTTAAAGATCTACCCTTCATTATCTATCAATAAATAGAGCATAGTCTCCTCTTTTATCTACTACCTGTGGGTTGCCATCATCTCTTTTTCTATAAATTGCTCACATCAGATTGTAAATGATCTCTATGAAAGATATCTTATACTTAGAAACACAATTAAGTTCTCCTTGGATCAAATTATGTCTAATCAAGTTTGTTTGGGTCACTTTTATGTAGGGTTTAGGGTTTTGGAGCTTTAATGGAAAAATTTGTCCAGGTTTTGTAGCTTTAATGGCAAAATATATCCAGGTTTTGGCTTATATGTACCTTGGATTTGATTCTGACTTTTACCTTTATACCTTGATGTTTTTTATCCCAAAATATCTCCAATTTTTTCCATTTCTATTTGCATGACACCTATGTGCCATTAGTCTAGACCTTTCACAATATTTTTCATAAATACCTTTTAAACACTAACCATTGACATTTAAGGATGCCTCTTTTATTTCACACTCTCAGATCAAAATCCTAGATTAGCATGAGTCATTGACTATAATTTGGGACCTTACCTATGATTGGATCCTTTTATTCTAAACCCTATGTTTGTGACACTTGGCACCCTTACGTTCCTTCCCTATGATTTGTATCTTATGTTAGTGCTTTGTTGAATAAGCATTGACCACATGGTGAGCTTGTGAGCCTTTGAAAAGTCATGATCACCCTCATGCCATTAGATCATCTTCTAGGGACAAATCATAAACCATTAGATAATCTTATCAGCTTTGCTTCAAATGAGCTTTCATCACACATTAAACTTATGGGCTCTTGGGGCCTTATTGAAAAGTCTACAGGAGACTTGAATCATTGGATCGAAATCTAGTGCTAAAACATGAACCATTAACCTATAGATATGTCTAAACATTATGTTATCATATAATTAAAATGGGACTTAGGCTTAAATTCATTAGGCTAAGGTTTATTGCATGTTTATTAAACATGGAATAAACCTTAGGTTAAGAATTTTATGCTTAAGTTTTCCAAATTTATCCAAAGGAGACCAAGACTAAATATTTTAAGCTAATGTTTACATTGTGTTTAATAAAGTTAATATATACATTTGTCTAAAATATTTGTGTAAATCCTTATAAAACATGCCTAAATGGGCTAAAAATGGTATATTAATCTTAAATATTTAAGATTTTATTACATTTACAAAACACATTAAAACTTTTAGCTAGAAGTAACTTGGCTTAATTTCTACATTAAAAAAATCCCCTTTTAGAATAAGATTTAGTATAACTCTACAATTTAAGGTTCATGATATTTAAACAAAATACCAAGGGGATCTTAAAGTATAGATTTAGACAAGGTTTATTTTTCATATATTTAGACCATAAGACCATTTCCACATTTTGAAGATTGAAGATTTCTAGTGTTTAGGCATCTTTTGATCACTTCCTTTAGCTTGTAAAGCCATTTATGAGCCTTCCAACAAGATTTTGGAGTATAATTTGAACCTAAGCATAATAAATAATTAGCTTAAATTTTATGTTCTCATAGTTATCAAATACGTCTTTGTGAACATTGAATGAAAGTCACATCAATGTAAATTTTAAGCTAGTGAAGTTTTTATTTTAATAGGCTTGAAGTTGATGGTCATGAAGACATCAAATTCATATTTGAGGACATCAAATGAGACTCACTTCATATTCAATTTTAATCTCATCAAATTCCTATGACCTAATGTGAGAGTTCTACTTCGCACCTCCACAGGGCTTCCCAAGGTCTTGGACTTAATTCATTACATCAAATCAAAATTAGTGATGAAGTATCAGCTAGAAGATCATGACCTATAATATTAATCACGGTTGGTTTATTTTTCAAGTGGGACCAATTTTCCTTAGATCATTGAATGTATGGGCACTCGTGTCAATCATTTAGGCTTTTTGTAGTCCCTTAAATTTTCAATTGTGCCTCATTCTATCTGATTAGGCCTTTGTGATGAAGTGAGAACCATTGATCATGATTCAAGAGATTGAATGTGATTGGCCAGTGGGCTATGTGTAAGATTATGTCAAGCTTTCCTAACTTCATTATATTCAAATCCATAATAAATTAAGGGTTGTTAGTTCATACAAGATGAAAGGAAGTTAATTTAGGATCACGATGATATAAAAATACTTAGGCTAAGGTGTTTAAGACTAAGGTCCTGATTGTATAAGTAAATACATTGATGCCTTAGGATTAAAACCTTAGGCTAAGGTATATATTGAAGGCACCATGATAACATAAAATTGGACTCAAGGAGCCAAGACTTAAGCTAAGATACTAAGACTAAGGCCCTATTTGTATTAATAAATACAATGGGGCCTTACGGTTGAAATCTTAGGCTAGGTTAAGAAATATTAAATGGGCCCTATATAACAAAAATTAGTTAGGTATACCCAGAAATTTAAAGGGGAAAATAATAAAATGGGACCAAGAATTTTAAGTTAAGTTTTAAGTGTGTTGAAACACATGACTAAGATTAAAACATGAACTTTATTCTTAGGTCCAAAAAATGGATTTTTAAAAGGTTCCCAACAATTTGATTCCCACAAATATTCAAATTTAAACTAAGGGTTTTGGATAGGGATTTGAAACCTAAATTTCCTAGGGACAAACACCATGGAACCTACAACTAAAAGCAATAAAGACCATTTATTAGTGATGTTATTCCAAATTAAGGGAAAAAAAAACAAAGAATCCTACTTTTAACAAACTAGATGATCTTCAAATTCTACAAATGATCCTAACATGCCATATTTCAAGTTCAAACTTTAGGGTTTCTCAAGGGTCCCAATTTTTTGAAAAATGGGGGTATTTTGGCCCCAAAAAATGGTGACTCAAGGGGGAAACATAGCAATATGTTAGAACCTAAAAACTCTGATTTAGACAAATAATTAGGTCATCCACTCCATTTGATCAATATCATCATCCAAATTAGGTCATGTTTGAAATAAAACTTACACTTACAAACTTAGTGTCAAACATGAAGATGTAACCATACCATGTGTGTGCTTTGATTCCAGTTATTACTTACCATAGGGTTTATGAAACAACATCCAATCTTCATATCTTTAATCACTAACACTTGACTTGGAGCATGTTGAGATGTTCATTAAGAACCATGATTTTAGCTTAGGAAAGGCTTGAGCATTGCTCTGATACTAGCCAAACATCTATATCCTTGATAGAGATGCCTTTGGTTCTACTTAAGTCCTTGCTCCATTGCTATCCAGGCATCCAAAGCCCTAGTGGAGATTACCAAAATCACCTATGCTAAAGCTTTTGATTTTACATTGATTTCTTCTTTTTTGTATTTTCTTGAGACTTTTATGCTTTTAGCAAGGTTGGGAACCAAAATAGCCAAGTTTTAGGATTTCACCAAGTGTTTGATCTTTAGAGAATCACCTATGGATAAAACCATTATCCTAAGCAAGGATGTTTATTAAGTGATAGTATGGGTATACCATGATGGCTTGAACTCTCACCCTATAAGTGAAAGTTTTTTAAAACTAATTTAAGGCCAGGACAATGCTTAAATTCCCATGAAATAGTTAACTTCTTCTATTGGTCTTTACCATTTTTTGTAAATTATAACATTTCGCTTTACAATTTAGGACCATGGGCATCACATGCATGGGGTTCACACCTATACTTCTGAATTTTGGTGTTTTCATGCAAACTTCATAACTTTGAGATTAAGACATCCAAGCGGACTTAATGGAACTAAGGAATAAGGCAACAAGAAATAAACACATAATAGAAATTAGGAAAGAAAGACAACAAAGGAAAATAATTAAATATATACATGCTTATGCACAAGCAAGGGATAAGAAGCAAAGAAGTAAAAGGAAACTAGGTATCCTCCCTACTCAAAATCTAACCATATTATAGTTTTAATCCATGAAGACCTCAGGAAAAGTAGTAGAGAAGTAGTGCTTGAGATACTACCCATTTTTGGGTAGTGTGAACTCTCCTCCTTGTATATATTTGAGCTTGAAGGTGTTATTTCCTAATGTTTATAATATATGGTATGTGGAAATCTACAATGGTGTGAATTTTCCATGTTTCCCCTAGGCTCAAACATTTTGTCCCAAAGGAGAACTAGATCTCCTTGTTTGAACACCTTGATATTTGATATTTTATCAAACTATCTCTTAATTGTGGTTTGATGCTTGCTAAACTCAACAAAGGTTTTTTCTCTTGCATCTTCCATCTGAATGATGTCCAAAAATCTAGAGTTGGCAAGATTTTGGCTTTCTTCCATATATTCCTTCGTAAATATGTATGTGGGTATCTTAAGAGTGATAGGAAAGATAGGTTCTTGTTAATACACTAATATAAATGGCGAAGGTCTTAAGGCTTGATTTATTCTTATCCTATCATTCCTTAGTGAAAACTTAAGTAGCTTATGCCAAGTCCTAGGCTTGTCTGAATTAGGCTTTTTGAATACCTTCATTAGGTTTTTATTTTTAGATTCAGAGACTCTATTTCCTTAGGGATAATGATTGGATGAAAACTTGAGAGTAATGCCATTATCATAAGCCCATTAAATTATCTCTATAGAAATTAATGTAGATCCATTGTCACACACTAAGGAAACTAGAGTTTCAAACCTAGTACAAATTTTTTCCTCTAAGAAGTTGGTCCCCTCCTTAGTCCTACATTATTTAGCAGATGCAACTTTAGTTCACCTTAGACAATATTTTATGGTGGTTAGGACATATTTGTGACCTTTAGATGAGTTAGGTTTGATCATCAGAAAAAATTCTAACCCCAATTAAGCAAAGAATTTGTCAACCATGATTGGTTATAGAGGCATTATTGTCGTTGGCTCCTTGGTGCTAAAAATTTGACATGATTGACATTCCCTCAAATGTTTGTGAGCATCCTTAAAATTAGTTAGCTAATAATAGCCAAATTTGAGAATTTTATGGGTTGTGGTTCTCCCAGATGGATTTCCTCTACCCAATTTTTCACTAAAGGTGTTCATGATCTAGTTGGCTTCTTCTTGTAAGACACAGCTCAAGTAAACCCATTCAAAATTTATCCTATATAAAACCCCATCCTTGATCAGGTAGCAATTTGATTTCAACCTTAGGGCCCTTCTTTTCTCCCTAGATAATCCTATAGGATAAATAACATTAATTAGAAAATGTATGATTGAATCATACCACTCATTAGCTTGAAATTTTTGTTGATCCCCTTGCATAATACTTAGCCTAGGGTTAGTATTATAAATCATCTAGATCAAACCTTGGAACCTTACCAATTTTGAGATTTTCATCTCCAAATCATATTCCTAAAAAAATATAATCTACTTAATTCTACATTCTCCTAATTCATTCTAACTTAACATAAGTTTGGAGGCAAGGTTAGGTAAGATAAAATCCACCTTATTTATAAGGATGTAATGCCTAAATATATTAACTACCTTAACTAATACATATTTTTTCTTATCAATCAATGAATAATTTAACTCAAAAAATTTAATATTAGTGCTCATAAAAGGAATTGGGTGATCACACCAATCAATTTTCTGAGTCAATACTACAGCCATAGTGTGGTGATATGCAAAGGAATAGAGGTAGAAGTCCCTTGATAAGTTATGACTTATGAGGACTAGAGCTTGACTAATGGATTCCTTGATATCATTGAATACCTTTCTAGACTCTTCATTTCATGTGACCTTGACATCCTTACTTAGCATGTCATTCAGTGGATTGACAATCTTTGCAAAGCCAAAAATAAAATTTCTTACAAAATTTATCTTACAAAAGAATGACTTTAGCTCTTTCTTACTATTTGGATTTTCTATTCTCGATATGGCATCCACTCTTTTAAGATATATATATATATATATATATATATATATATATATATATATATATATCCCATATTTAGTAATAACATGACCCAATAGTTTTTCTTTTGTAACACAAAAGATACTCTACTTAGGGTTCAAGGAGATTCCATACCTTCTGCATCTCTCAAAAGATTATTGTAAGTGCATGAAGTGATCTTCCTTATTTTTAGAAAAAATTGTTAGATCATCCATATATATAATAACACACTTACATATCAGGCCTTAGAAAACATGGTCTATAGATATTTAAAAATTAACTCATGCATTTATTAGCCCAAAGGGTATCCTTATGTATTAAAATTTTCTCCACTTAGTGGTGAAATTTGTTTTCATCCTTCCTCTCTATTGACTAATACCTCATTGTAACCTAAAAATACATCAAGAAAAGACATCATAGTTGTTCCTAAAACAACTTGAATTACTTGTTATAGAGAAGGAAGAGGATAATTGTCCTTTTTTGATCCTTCATTTAAGTTATTGAATTCAATACAAAGTCTAATCTCACCATTCTTCTTCCTGATTAGCACTAATTTTGTCACCCAGGTAGAATACTTGATGGGGAAGACTATCCTAGCATCTAATAATCTTTTGACTACTTGAAAGATCATGGGTTCTAGGATAGGTTTTATAGGAATTTACTTATACCTAAATTGTTTTCAACTTTCTTTAAGGGGTATAGCATTGGTAATTACTCTTGGATCAAAGATATTTAAGTCATCATAGGACCATGCTATGACATCCTTGTGTTGGGTAAGGAGCTCTATGGCTTTCTTGTTCTCCATATCTATACAAGATTTTCCAACATTTAATAGTTGGGGTTGATCTTGAAGACTAAGATAAACAACATTATAATCTTTCCCACTTACTTTGGGAACCTTAGAAACCTTAGCTAGTTTGTATTGATCAAATAGTATTTATAAAGCAATCATCCCCTTAGGGATCTTGTTGTCATTCAAATGAATGACTTTACCATCAAAATTGTCCTTATTAGATGCATTTTCATTGGTATCATCAATAATATGAGCATCAAATGCTCTATAATTGGTCATAAAATCAAAAATCTATTAATCATCATTGAAAACTTGGAAATAGTTAACATTAGCAGCCACTGAAGGACAAGGGATAAACTCAATGATAAAATTAGGGGAATCTTGGTTGGGCATGAGGTTGGCTATAACAAATGCCAAACCATTAGTAGTTTGGTTTTCTCCTCTTGGGATGTAAAGGATACCAAAGGCATCAAAGGATTGAATCTAATCCTAGACTTTAAACTTATACCTTTTAAGGTATGAGACCTTACATTGGTATTTGCTTCTTACCTAGTTAACTACTAGTTCTAAATCCTCATAAACTAGTAGTTATTTAATCTTATTCTTTATAAAAAATTGTAAACCTAAGATAAGGGCTTCACACTCAGCAAGATTTTTAGTATAGGGGAATAAGAGCCTATAAGAAGCATAGTATTTTTTATTAGTAGGGTTAGTCAAAATATTACCTGTTGGGTGAATATTTTGTCATCAGCTAAATGATGGCAAAATGGGTATATCAACCACAGTACAAGGAGATTTATACAATAAAAAGTGTGGGTTTACCACATCCTAATGAGATAAATATCTCCTCTCATCAAGGGGAGGTTCCCTATAAATCACTTATATGCTATATATATATATATATATATATAAGTATAAAATAATACTCAGGGTAGGATAACACCATCCATCTCTCTTTTTCAGAGATGATGTTCATAGAACAAAAGAGAAATCTTGGTTGATTGCTGAAATCATTCCTCTTCTTTTAGAAATGGTATTTAGAAAATAGCATAAAGTCTCGTTAAGTAGTAACTAGGTCCACAAGAAAACCCAAGAAAGCATAAAGTCTTTCATTGCCTCCTTCACTGATTTGAAGTATACGTAACAGTAGAGTGAAGTAAAGCTCAAAGTCTTCACCTAAAGCTACAATAGATAAAAAGATCACAAGGATAAAAGTATCTCAAAGTTTTTCTGGTATCCTTTAGAATGTCTTCAGATAATTTCAACACACACACATTGCTTATTTAATCAAACAGATGAGAGATTATCAAGAAAGAGAACATAAGAATGATTTCCTAAGTAACACAAATTATTTCAACACAAAGTTTGAAAATAACCTGCTTCTCATTCATTAAATAAAATATGATTTACAAGCTGAGATCAAAGTTTCAAAGTATCTCAATTTTAGTAGAATTTTTTCTCTTAATTATCTAGAGATATTTACAAAAGAGGCTCCTTGTATATATATATAGGTGAAAACCTTAGAAATTGGGAAAAGACTTAAATATTGAAAATCTAGTCAAAGATGAGTCAGTGTTGACTTTGTGACTTTTCCAAATTTTTACATGTAATTACATATTACAAAATTTCATGTGAAAATGTCCCAAGTCAATTATAAAGTACATGAGAATAATGAAGAAGAGAGTATGGAAGAATAGTTCAACTCTTGTCACTGGACTTCTTCAGATGAGCATCGTACATGGTGATAGATACATGTATCCCAATATTGTCTAGCATAATAGTGTTTCTAAAAATCACCTTAGCTCTAATTGTAGCATCTCTTAATACTGTGATTCCTTTTTCATGACTAGTTACCATGGTTCTCAGATTATCCAAGGTTAATTGATTATCTAAAATATTATCCACAAAAGTCAATGAGAATGCTTTCTCTTCAAATTCCCTTTAGATCATACCTTTGAATTCTTAATCATTTCCTCCACTAAAAGGAATTGATTATCTCAAGAGGTGAGTCTGCAAGGCAATTCCTCCAATATAGTTAATAGGCTAGTGTCACTTTCTTCACTGGCATCCTTAGAAGATTCAAGGTCATTTATTAGCTCCTTAAGTACCTGAATCATGTATATTAGTGATTCTTTGATTTACATCTAAGAATCTCTATTGTCAATGATGCCAATTGATACTAAGGTACATTTCTTCAGCACTTTCATCTCTATCCACTTGCTAAGATATCTGTTTATGCTATCAATATCTTGAGAAATAATAGAGATAAGGTCTTCTAACTCTGTTCTCATTTTCTTCATTTTACCTATCTTCTCAGCTACCTCTATAAACAAGGAAATCCCTTGTGCATGCATCTTATCTATGTAATATTCAATTAATTTTCCTTTTAAATGGGTCTTATCTACTTTTTGGATTATAGGATCATCTACGGAGAAGGCCTCTAGAGTTACCACTTCTAGGGCAAAAGTGAATTTCTTGATCACCACAATCAATTGTTCCACCTTTGCTTTGTAATGATCCTTCATCTCTCTCTCTCTCTCTCTATCAAATTTGTGGACCATGATATCCATTGCAGACTGCAGATCACTCTTGGCACCCTCGTGAGTTATTTTTCCCAACTCAACTTGAGAAATGGAGTAGCTGCTCATATCAAAATTTTCTAGGGTTGCATCCTGTGGGGGTTTAGCTATCTCTAAAAATTTTTGTCCTTTATCTCCAATAATTTTTGAAAGGATTTTAGGCTTCTTGGGGGTCTTATCTTTCACTGATACTATCTTACCAAATTTGAAGTCATCTAAAGAGAGGGCTTTCTTTTTCATTTTGGGTGTGAAAGTCGGCAAGCAAGGTGGAAGAGTAGAAGCACTTATAGTAGTAATAGTCCATATAGCTAGTGTCACTGGGGTAACATCTGCACTACTGGTGGGAACAATGGGCATAGTGGGTGTAGTAGGCATAGTATCAAGTAAAAATACACTGGCCACTAACTGGTTGAAGGTAGAATTGTCTCTGATGTTGAAAGATGGAGATGAAATACTAGAGATGGATCTTAATGATCACATAACATCTCTAAGAGCACCTTGAGGGTCACCAAAAATAACTCTAGAAGGAGAGGTGGCTCCAAAGGAAGGAATATTGATGGGAGAAATGGGCAAAGGAGCTGCAACAGGTGATTGGGGTGGAGAATAAGAAACTCCTGCAACTAGCTATGCCCCCTCTTGTGGAGATAGAATTTTTGTCCCCTGTTGATCTATAGGCTTGTCATCTATTTCCATCTATTCTATTGCTTGTTCTTGGGTACTTTGTTTCTCAACCCCCATATCTATTGACTCTGGTTCTTTCTCGATAACCTTTGGTTTCTTAGACACAAAGATGATCCTAGGCTTGTGGGGCCTAGAAGGAGAAGGAACATCACTTTTATTCTTTGTCCTATTTTCTACACTCTTTCTTGTCTCCTCTTAGACTATAGCCTCTGATCTTTTGATGAATTCTTTTAATGTGATTCCTTTGTTTGCTAGCCAATCATTGGTGTTAGTTAATATTGGTTTGAATCTCATCCTTAAAGAGGTCAAATCTTTTTGAGACCATTGAATTGGAAGAAGAGGAGAGTTAGATATTTTTTTAGCAAGATACCAATTATTGACTAAATCTTTGTCATCTACTAGATTTGGAGGAATATCAACAAGCCCTAGATATTTGATTTGTTTTAGAGATAGTCTGTTGTAGTCCATCTTCCTGATGTCTTCTACTATTCTTAAATCTATTCATACATCTTTGATCATGGGTTTGTGAAATTGAGTCTTCCTTCTGATCATGTCTTTGACACCCCCATAGTCAAAATTGGGCCTTCTTTTGAAATGCTTCAGGTGACAAGTTGCATTTTGGTTTCCATTACCCTTGCTTTTGTAGCAGTCAATACTGAGTATTTGCCAATTTCAATTGGGAATCTGAAGCCTGGTTTCTTAAGTTCTATCTGTTTATTGTGCACAATAATAATCTATCTACACAACTCCATCAGGACCAATTTATCATAAGGAAATCTAGGGAGCATATAGGGATAGCCTTGGAAAAAGCCAACCTACAAATAGCAAAAAGTAGGGAATTATAAGAACATATAGCTGAAGTCATTGACGATAGTCTAGGCTTCATCTGATATTCTCTTTTGTTCCAATTGAGGATAAAAAAGACATAAAAATACTATGAATAAGGCATCATTTATCCCCCTAAAGTGATGGATTGATCCCTTTCATATTAGCTAAGGGTAATATTGATAAATAGTGGTGGTTTTTTTGTCTCCTTTTGACATCAAACTTGGAAAGGTTCTCATTAAAGCTGTAATACACACTAGGTATGAAGTCATATAGAACTTCAAAGAAGTAGATACTTTTGTCAATTGCTCGTGTAGAGCATTACTAATTTGTTCACCCCAAAAGATGACTTGTTTCCCTTAGAGAATTATCTTGATGAATGGATACATCCATTCATGAAATTGAGAAGAAGATGGTAGACCTCATACTCTATTGAGAAGAGTAATTAAGTTGCCAACTTCCTCTATAAAGTCACTCAAAAAATTTTGTGGCTATCTCGACAAGTTGGCTCTGGGAGTCTTGAGCCATCTATTGTTGATCACCTTCTTCACCTTCTCAGGATCTTTGTCATATTCCTTTTGTGCCTCGATGAAGTTTATCTTCAATATGCCAGTAGCAAGAGGGCACATGAAAACTTTATCTATAAATTTGGGGTCTAGTTGAATTACCATGTTGCCATTAGCATTTGACACTACTCTGGTCTCTTTATTGTAGAATTAGGTGCACTAGAGGTGAACTCAGTGTGATGCACTACCACAGGAAAAGAGGAGACTAGGTGAATATTGCTCTCAATTATTCTTTTCATTTTTGAGCTCAAGTTTTCACCTTGGTTCTCTCCATGAACTCAGCCATATCCACATGGTTGATCTCTGTGTCCCTAATGTCATCAACATTAGAAGTGACCGAGGTGATTGGGAAAACACCTTGATACTGATACTTCATTAACTTTGACTTATTTGGAGAATCTTTAGTCATTAGGATGAGCCTTTGTCAAAAGTACATTGACAAAGGAGGATCTCTAGGAGGAACTGTGATAAGAGTCATGATCATGTAATTAAGGGAAAAATTGGTAATCTGGGAAAATTAGATGTTGGGTGATCATGACTAGGGAAATGTGCTTGAAAGGGCTAAGGTGAGAGTAGGTTAAAAAGTGGAAGGAAAGGGGATCAGTTGAGGAAAAATAAAAATTTCTCAAAGATAGAGAAAAAATGGGGAGAAGGTATGTAGGGGTGGCAAAATTTGTTGCCCTTAAATGTGGAAAGGGTTTTGTGTGCATAGGTGGCAAAAATTGTCATTGATGCATGTTGGAGGTGGATGTGTAAGGGTGGAAAAAATCACCGCCCTTGCACCTAGTATGAAATTTGAGTGTAATGGCAGCAATTTTTTCCGCCTTTACACTTAGTTTGGGTCGAGTTGCATCAGCAGAAAAAATCACCCCCGGTACACGTTGTTTGGATCAAAGACTTGTGTTAGGGTGGCAAAAATTACTGCCCTTACATGGGTAAGGATTAGGGAAATGTGAGGGTAGTGAAATTCA
The DNA here is from genome assembly GCA_037957365.1 of Torreya grandis. Taxonomy (NCBI): domain Eukaryota; kingdom Viridiplantae; phylum Streptophyta; class Pinopsida; order Cupressales; family Taxaceae; genus Torreya; species Torreya grandis. The sequence continues at coordinate 358,613 of JARHVA010005646.1, forward strand.
CCACCCTAACATGGGAGGAAAAGGTCAAATGAGAAGGGAAGAGGAGGGTTGAGGCGTGGTAAAGGGGAAGAGAAACACCTCATTTGGACTGGGAAAAAGAGGTAGGGGAAGAGAGGAAAAAGAAAACTTAGAAAATAAATAAAAACAACTTAAAAAAAGAGGAAAAACAAAAAAAAACCCTACCTGAAGACTAATGCAAAATGTGCTTCTTCTTGCTTGATTGATCATCTAGAGGTAGAGAGCAGGAGGAAGAATGGAAGAATGAGGTTAAAATGGGGAAAAAAGAGATTAAATGGGGGTGAAAATCATCCCCAACCACTTGACGTGCATGGCCATAAATGCTACATAAAAAAATTGAGACAGTGCAAGGGTAACTAAATTCATTGCTCCTGCATTAGAGTTCAAAAAAGATATGTAGGGGTGGCAAAAATCACCACTCCTACATGGGAGAGAGTTTAAGGATGCAATGGTGGTAAATTTTACTACTCTTGCATGATGTATGTAAGGGTGGAAAAAAATGCCACCTTTGCATGGAAAATAAAAAGCAGATACAGTGACAACAAAAAATGCCACCCCTGCATGGAAATGCTAGAAAAATGCTAAGTCTAGGAAATGAAAACTTTATCCTTTGGCTACATCAAGATTGTAATGATTTTCATATTTTTGGGAAAATACAATAATGGAATATCATGAACTTCAGATGATGCCAATTGAGCAAACATGAGAAGAAGAAAAACTTACCTTAAAAAATGAACTTAGAGAGAAAAACATGAAATGAAGAAGTTTCATAGGGGTTGTTCCAAAAATGAGCGTAGCTAATTTTGGAAACAACATTACCAATACCTGATCTAGTATTACACCTAACATCATCAAAATGTAATTTCCACAATCCAAGAACAACATGAGAACTCTTGGGATCACATTCCTTGTTGGTCTCTAGGGTGAAAAACCATAAGTCTGAGTCAATTATGTTGACCCTATCATTCACAACATTATACTTAGTTTATCATGTGTTTCATCCTTAGTTCTCTCTCAACCATGATTTGATTGGGAAATCCCTTGCAAGGTAGCCATAGATGTGAGCAATATGTAGACATGTAACCATTCAAATCCTTGGTCCATTCCCTACTCAATGATATTCCATAAACATTAGGTATATCAAAATCTTGAATATTAATGAATTTCTACACCTTAGGCTCAAAATCTATTTGCATGTGAACATTTAAAAGCTCCCCAATTACCCTAACTCTAGACTTGTCTAATTAGGTGATAAACCTATCAGACTTAATGGGAGTCAGGATATGTTATTTACATATACCTATAGGCATGATGTTGGGAGATGCACTTGAGTCTAATAATAGATTATGTAAATTCTTACTAAACATCCTGATAGTGAGCAAGAAAGGAGGATATTCAACTTTGGCTTTGTGTATAGTCACATTGACATGACTAGTCTTGGGTGGATTATTAGACTTCCTTGATATAAATTCTAATATGAGGTCTCTTTTCTCTATAATATATGTGAGTTCATGTAAAGTGATATTATCCTTTATCTTCTTCATGTATTCAACTATGTTATATCTAGTTTTAGATGAACTATGAATTTTAATGCTGGGTTTAGAAGTACTCCCTTTAGGTGGCTGAGGATTGTTGCTTAAAGAAGTGTCTAGAGGAGTTCCAAAATTATTTGGGGGTGTTGAGGTAGTCAAGGTATGATTTTTTTCCCTATTACATAATGGATAAGTCTTATTTAAAAACTATTGAAAAACTTAGATCTCCTTAAGGATCTCATCAGGTTCATTCTCCTCTCAGAAGGGGAAATCAAAAGTGTCAACCATGAAGGCTTGGCTAGATGACTTAGATATAGAAGCATTTAAACTACTTTCCTTATTAGGGACCACTTTAAATGTATCAAATTCCTCTTGGAAATCCTCAAAGGTTTTTAAAAACTCAATACAGTCAATTTCACCATGCTTGGTTATGCAATGTACCCTACAATGATTACGTAATGCAAGACTAGTGAGGTTAATGTTCATGGTCTTATTTTTAGAAGATGGATCATTATTCCTATTATTATGAAAAATATCATTCTAAAATATATTATTTGGCATATTATACCTTTTAAATGAGAAGTTCCTACCTAAAATCTTAGTAGTGTTTTCAACTTGTTTTTTGAAATTGAAAAAAATCAGTGCTCAACTTTTGGACTTTTTCTAAAATATATTCATTATAATTTTTAGGGATTTTATAATTATGTACTTGGTTATTGTGAGTAGATGGTACCAAATCCATTTGATTATTTGGATTAAATCCATTAGTAGGATGATTTAAGAATCCTAAGCTTTGATTGGGAACTACATGACTTAATGGAAAATGAGTTAGGTTTGGGAGTTGATTTAAAGCTAGGATATTTTGGTTACTATTTGGGAATAAGTTCATCACAGACATTTGTGGCTTGATGTTTGGCAAAAAATATGCCATTTTCCCTTGGGGATACATCTTGTCATTGATGGTTATTACTTTGTCATAAGATCTAGCTAGTGAAGTTATGTTTGGCATGTATCTCTTCAAAAATATAGAGGTCATGGGATCTAACACAAATTTGTAAATCTCTAGAGATAAAACATCATCAAACTTATGACGGTCTATGTTATTTCTAATTTTTTTATAAAATCTAGCATTAAAGGGCCTAATATGATCATTTGTATCTCTTCTAATGGTGGTAAACTAATGGTAAATAATTGAATGACTAACAACCTTACTAAATTGATCTATAAACGGATTGTTGAAACCATCCCAACTAGTGATGTAATTATTAACCAAGTTCAAAAACCATTCATAAGCATCATCTGTAAAGGTGAAGGGGAATAACCTTAAATCTACATCTACATACACAACATTTAGCAATATTAAGTCATCTTTAAAAGAATTTAAATGTTCCTCAGCAGTTACTATACATGTTGGACTAAATGTAGGCATATAATTTTGAGGGTTACATGGGAGGTCATGCACCACACCTGGTGCATTGATTAAAGACTTGCCCAATCAAGCCATACTTGGATGAATATTGAAGGCAAAGGTACCTTGAAGGGATGAATTTGGAAGAGATTTGGATCTCTTAGATCTACATTTGTCATGTCTATCCTTCTTGTGGACTCCAAGATCGAGTAAAGACTCCCTAGTCTTTCAGTGTAATCTTGTTCTAACCCTAGGCAATTCTAGATTAAAACTTGAGGATCCTACCTAAAATATGATGTATAAAATTTAACTTTAAAAATAAAAAGAGTTAGACCTGCACATTGAACTTATTTTGCAAAGGTGCTATGAAAAAAGCAAAGGATATTGATCTTTGATTGAATTAGCTCAAGGATGCATACAATTATGTGAATATGATCTATATTTATAAGTATAAGCCTAAAACAACTTATATCTATGAAATATATGCCAACCTTTGATCAAAACAAGATGTAGTAACCTTATATATTATGGATTTTCAAAGCTTAAGCTAAATTTAATGAAAACAAGTATCAATGCTTCAAAGAACTCCAATATTTGTCTAAGGAAGCACAAAGATGTGCTATAAATAGAAAATATAAATGATATTTATACTTAAAAGAAAATAATTCACTCTAAAACACAAATATACACTAAACTTAGACCAAAGCATGCTAAGATTAATAAAGAATCACATAATTCATGGCCCTCCTTATAATGCCAACGGAGCTTCCCCTGTTGATATTCTAAATGAACCATAAGTGTTCTTAGTGTTTAAATAACACTTCTCATTCTATAATTTAGAAAATTCATAGCATGAATTTTGAGTTTTTGAAATCTAGTTACCTATGGTGAAATAGTATTAGAGTAAGATAAACTATTCCATAATATTTATATAATTTGGTGGTTGGGAGTCACCTTGATCTATTCTTTATGAATTGCAAAAAATATTTGTTGATACTTAGTTAATTATGATTCATATTTAAGCTTCAAAGTAATCTAAGTAGTTATTTATAATGAATCTAAAACTAAAGTGATATGGTATAAAAAAGAGAAGATAAGGGTAAGGTAGAAAAAAAATGAGTGATTGCCAATTTTAGTCTCAAATATCATGACAAAGCATCAATTGTAACTAAGCATGCATTCAAACCAATATATAATGTAAAATATCCTTATCTCAAATTCTACTATATATTTTGAAAACTTCAAAATATAATGTAAAGATTAACATGTAATAACCATGTCCACTTTAAGGATTTACTGCTAGAATCAAATAGCATTTGCATATCTGAATACAGAGCAAAAATGAAATGAAACAAAACTTATGATCTTCCAACTAATCTATCACATGCATAAAATTAGAAACCCTATGATTAGAAAATGCAAATTATAAGTCAAATACACCAATCAAGTTTATGATATCAACTAGCAATTGAGAGAAAATTTATATTAGCAATTGACATATCAAATGTGGACAATCTTTTCAAAACTCCTTGATTATATTAATTACTTCAAGTATACAAAATTTTCTCAAACTTCTCTCTCTTTTAAAAATGGTAATGTATGCCATTATAGAAAGATTAGGTAGTATATTAGTCAATTACAATATATAGGTGTACAAAAGATAAGGAAAACTATCCTTACAAGTTCTAAAATACACTTTTTCTTCACAATTAGACTACCCTCGAGGTAAATATGATAACAAACTAGCATATGCCTCTACAATGGAATATTTTATTTAAAAATGTTATGAAACTTTTTAAAATAGAATATTATCTAATTTGATGGTGGGCCCTCTGATTGTTGTTGTTGTAGGATGCTCATAGATTTATCATGTTGCTCATCAACTAGCTTTATATCCACAATAGGTTATACTATATGTCCTTCTTGATTTGTCAAGTCCTCAAGTTCCCTCTCATTCTTATCCATATCTTGTTTAATGATCCTAACTTCGTTTATCCTCTTTCCAACTTTGAATATCATGTCTATGATATTAATATTATCCACCCTAGATTTTCATTCATTCTTTCCTTTGATTTATTGAATTACAAAGGTAACCCTATGTTTGAATTCTTCATCGTTTATGATTCTAAGGGTAGTGGATTATGTAGGATCTTCAAGCATAGTCCTGAGAAGCTATTTAATTCTTGAAATTAGCTCATTATCATCTTCTAGGAGTCTTTGAACATCATTGTTACATGCACTCAAACTTTAAACCTTATCAATCAAAATTCTTAGAATTGTGCTCAAGTATCCTAAACTAAAGGTTGTGAAGCATATGATCTATTTCACTGATTGAATGTTGAGAAGCTCAGATGTCTTATCTTCTGAGGCTTTCCATTTTGTGACCAAACTATTAACTAATGATATCTGCCATTTTAATGTACTCTTCCCTAGATTCATTGTTTTGAGTGCTTCAAACATGTTATAAAATGACTCATAAAGCATCTTGGTCATTGCCTCAAGTACTGATAGAACTACTTGTATCTCCAAGTTTTATTTTTCCTTTTCTAAATTTAGGATCCTCTACTTCATTCCCTAAATCCCATCTTTAGCCTATACTGATTGGGCCTTAATCAAACTTTCCATATCATATTCATGAATGGAAGCTTCATCAAGCTAATGATCTCCCATAATAGTTAATCTTAAAAAGGGATACACCTTTTAGAAGTTGAATTCTTCTATTCTAACCATAGTTTTTTTGGTGGTAACTCTTTTCAATCTAGCTATTTTTGGATTAAAATAAATAATAGTAGATGAGCCTATAAATTTTAGAGGTTTTGGGACCTCTACATCTATATTTATTGATGCTCCAGGAGCACCCATCTTCTTGTATTCTAGTCCTTGAGTAACCATAATTCTCCTTTCTTATTGATATTTTACCATGGATTCATGTCATCTTATATCTCAACATCAACAACTCTTGTCATAACCCATGAATGGGAGAGAGAATTAATCTTTTGTAATTTCCCATAAATGAACCAATCAATGGTTATTGGCCCATGAATGGGGAATTCATCATTGAATAAATTTATCTCACTTATGGGGTGAGAGATGGTCAATCTTGGCCTCTTCTTTGGTTCTATAAGAACCAATGCTAGCTCTACATTACTCTTTTCTTACAATGGTACATGGACCATACCTAGAGCAAGATCTTTTCCTTTATTATCTCTAGGCTCTCCCACTTGGACTTGGGCTTCTTCAAGATTCTACTCCTCCTTGTCTATATCATATGACTCTACAAGTTATTTGAGATCATCATCAAGTGTCTCTTCTAGTTCCAAGCTAATCATATCAATATACTAAATTAGGTAAGGTATCCTTTGTGGGAGTGTTCAAGATGAGGGCCCCTCCCCTGACCTCTCTTCTAATTTCACTTCCCCCACTTTCTTCGTACCACTACCTTGTTTATCCTAGCCTTGCATAATTTTCCCTTAAGGCTATGGCTATAGTTTTCTACTTTGGGTTGTTCCTAGGCTATCTCAGATGGTTTAGGTAGTAAGTGATACTATAAATGATGCATTTCTCATGCTTCTCATGATGCATTTTCATCCTTGGTTAACCTATGTTCAAGTTTGATGTTGTGCCCTTCAATCTTAGTCAACACCTCTTCATAATTCTTGGCCATTATTTAAATAGTCTCATGATCACCAAGTTGATGTACATACTCAGGCTTGGGAAGTTTTTTGTCTTTCAAATGCTCACCCACTATGTTCTTTGGATCCCATATTTTGAGTTCATCCAACTAAAATCCAAATGAATCCCTATGTGTGGACATGATTTCTACCTATTTCTAGTCCTTCAATATTATTTTATCAATAATCAAGGGTAAGGGGTGGAGTAGAACCTTCCTCTTCTCCTTACAGGTCCCATTAATGTCTTAGATGAGCTGGGAGACGATTTCCTACTCTACAAGATTACTTATAACATATATAGGAAATCAATAGGGCTGAGACATTATTCCCTCAATCATGATAATTGTAAAATTAGGGTAATAAAATATTTACCCCATCATTTCAACATACTTTTTGATGAGTGGATGGACCCTAGGCATGGGAACATCTATGATGGCCTCCACTATGTGTGGGTAGACACAACAAAAAATAAATCACATATGGTTCCTATACTTAAAGATATGAAACTTTGAGTAATGGTGGGAAATGGTAGTTTTTACCTTAGAGGACAAATTAATAATACTAGGTAAGTTGATTAAGGCTACTAGGGCATCCAGTAGGTATGACATCATGTAAAATTTCTTAGATGTCTTCCTTTTAATGGAAATGAATTTTTTGTCTAGGAAAACACTTATCAAATATCTAATTAGAGGGGTGATATTTTATTCCACCATTAAATGTACAAAGGGAACCCAATTTTTTTTTTACATAGATGGTTGAGGGGACTACAAAGGCTCGATTTAATAGGGTCATTATAACTCTGATGCCCTCATTGAATTATATTTTTGGTATTTTACCTTCAAATTCCTTGAATAAATGGGGTCTTTGTTATAGCTAGGGTCTAAGGATAGCATCCAGGTTTTGATTGTTGGTCCATTCTTTGATCTTAGATAAGTTTACATGGAGGAGAGGGAGATTATAATATTTTTCAAAAGCAATAGAGGAAATATAGGCTATCTTTTCCAAATTTCCCTCTCTAGTGATCCATTCATTTTCCACTCTATAATCAACAAAGATAGGAGAAAAGATGTTTATATAATGTAGTACCTTGGGTTTTGATGTGGTATGATGAAGGCCAACCATCTAGACTATAACCAGGTCATAGTGTCTCCTTCTTGTGGTGGCAATTCTCTATTCTTCCTTAAAACTTGATGGTAGTTACTTATCCATGAAGATGAGTTTAGACCAATTCCTATTTCTTGGGACATTTAGGGCTGTAAGGTCTAATTTAGTGTCTTTGAAGATCTTCCCTTCACTATCTATCAATAAGTAGAGCTTGGTCTCCTCTTTTAGCTACTATCTATGAGTTACCATGATCTCTTCTTCTACAAATTGCTCACACTAGATTGTAAATGATCTTTGTGAAAGCTATATTGCACTTAAAAACACAATTAAATTCTCCTTAGATCAAATTATAACTAATTAAGTATGTTTTTGTCACTTTTATGTAGGGTTTAGGTTTTTTGAGCTTTAATGGTAGAATATATCTGGGCTTTAGCTTATACTTGCCTTGGATTTGATTTGGAAATTTGTATTTATACCTTCATGTTTTTGAGCCCACAAAATCTCCTATTTTTTCCTTTTATACTTATGTGGTACCTTTGTGGTATTGGTTTGGACCTTTTGTGGAAATTTTCATATATACTTTTTGAGCACTAGTTATTGGCATTTAAAAATGCCTCTTTTATTTCACACCATTAGATCAATATCCTAGATTAGCATGAGCCATTGATTGTAATGTGGGCCCTTTCCATTGATTGGTTCCTTTTATTCTAAACCCCATGGTTGTGACACGTAGCATCCTTACATTCCTTCCCCATGCTTTGTATCTTATGACAATGCTTTGTTGAATAAACATTGGCCACATGGGTAACTTCATGGGACTTTAAAAAGTCATGAGTTCCCTTGCACCATTAGATCATCCTTTAGTGACAAAGTGGAAATCATTGGATGACTCTGTCAGCTCTACCTCAAATGATCTTTCATCACGTGTCAAACTCATTGGCTCTTAAGGCCTTGTTGAAAAGTCTATGGGATCCTCCCATTATTAGATCAAAATCTAGTGATAAAGTGTAAACTATTGATCTATAAAGATGTCCAAACTTTAAGTTAGCATGTGATTAAAATTGGACTTAGGCTTAAATTCCTTAGGCTAAGGTTTATTGTGTGTTTATTAAACACATGGTAAACCTTAGGCTAGGAAATTTATGCCTAATTTTTCCAAATTTATGCAAAGGGGACCAAGACTAAATGTTTTAATCAAATGTTTATGTTGTGTTTAATAACCACAATGTATACATTGGTCTAAAATATCTGTGCCAAACCTTATAAAACATGCCTCAAGGGGCTAAAAATGGTATATTGATATAAAATATTTAAGATTTTATTGCATTGACAAAACACATTAAAACCTTTAGATAGAAGTAACTTGGCCTAAGTTCTACATAACAAAGACCCCCTTTTAGAATAATATTTAGTATGCGTCTATAATTTAAGGTTCATGATATTTAAACAAAATGCCATGGGGGCATTAAAGTATAAATTAAGACTAAATTTAGTTTGCATACATTTAGGCCATAAAACAATTTCCACATTTTGTAGATTAAATATTTTTATTATTTGGGCATTTTTTAAGCACTTCTCTTAGATTATAAGGCCATTTCTGAGCCTTCCAGCAAGATTTTGGAGTGTGCTTTGACCCTAAGAATAATATTTCATTACCTTAAATTTGATGATCTCATGGTCATCAAATATGTCCTCATGGATGTCAAATGATATTTGTGAAAACATCAATTCGAAGATGGTGCAATTTTTAATTTCATGGGCTTAAAGTTGATGATTTGACAGACATCAAATTCATCCTTGTGGATTTCAAATGATGGTCGTGTTAACGTAATTTTTAAGCTTATAAAATTCTTGTGACCCAATGTAAGAGTGCCACTTGGCACCTCCATAGGGCTTCCTAAGATCTTAAACTTAATTCACTACATCAAATCAAAATTGGTGATGAAGCATCAACCATAAAATAATGATCCAAGAGATTGATCACAATTGGTTGCTTTGTTGGGTGGGACCCATTTTCCTTAAATCATCAAATGTATGGGTGTTGTATGTGGATCATTCAATACTTCCATATTCCCTTGACTTTTCAACTATGCCTCACTCCATTCGATTGGGTCTTCACAATGAAGTGGAAACCATTGATCATGATCCAAGAGCTTGAATTCGATTGGACAATAGGCTATGTGCAAGATTATGTTAGGATTTCCTCTCTCCATTGGATTGAATGCTAAAATAAAGTGAGAGTCGTTAGGTCCTAAAATATGTGAGGAATTCAAGTTAATACCATGGTAATATAAAAACACTTAGGCTAAGGTGCTTAAGACTAAGGTCTTGATTATATACATAAATACATCTAGGCCTTAGGAATAAAACCTTAGGCTAATGTCTAAATTGAAGGGACCATGCTAATATAAAATTAGACTTGGGGAGCCAAGACTTAAGCTAAGATTTTAAGACTAAGGTCCCATTTTTATTAATAAATACAATGGGGCCTTATGGTTAAAATCTTAGGCTAGGTTAGGAAATATTCAATGGACCCTGAAAAATGAAAATTAGTTAGGTATACATATAAATTTAGAGGGGAAAATAATAAAAGGGGACCAAGCATTTTAAGTTAAGTTTTAGTTGTGTTGAAAAACATGACTAAGATTAAAACATTAACTTTATCCTTGGGTCCAAAAAATAGATTTTTAAATGGTTCCCACCAATATTCAAAATTAAATTAAGGATTTTAGCCAGGGCTTTGAAACCTGAATTTCCTAGAGACAAACACCATAGAACTTACAACTAAAAGAAATAAAGACCATTTATTAGTGATGTTAGTCTAAATTAAAGAAAATTAAAACAAAGTAAGCCTTATTTTAACAAAGTGGATGATATTAAAATTCTACAGATGATCCTGACATTCCATATTTCATGTTCAAACTTCAGGGTTTCTCAAGGGTCCTAATTTTTCAAAAATGGGCGTATGTTGGCCCCAACACTTTCAAAGGATTTAGGATCATAAATTTATTACTATCAAAACCAAAAAAAAAATTAGAGATCCATTACAAGATCATTCTTAAAATAATATATAAGTGTAAATGGCATATAACTCACATCCTCCACCGCATTATGTGCACCCATTATATGAGATTATTGGTACTTATATGTATCATAGACTTCTTATGGTTTAGAGACCCTGTACTAATTTTGATGACATTAAGATTGTGGATGATGACTCATATATTCATTTATTATTTTTTTGAGAATATCCTAATAACTATCCTATTCATAGTATTATGGTTGACAATAGTTCTACCAAGAATGTTTATGCCATGACATTACTTTCACATTTGGGATATACACATGATGATTCATACCCTTTGACCAAAATGGTCAAAGCATTAGATGGAACCTCATGACACATTATTGGTGATATTTACTTACCTATATAATTTGGACCAATACATGTGGGCACTACCTTATCAATTATACCATACACAAGAGTCATTGATATGTTATTGAGATGACCTTGGATACATAAAATTTGCACAGTACCTTCCACATTGCATGGGTGTATTAAATATATTCATACCAAAAGGTAGTAATAATTCCTTGAATTCCATATGATAATCCACTTAAAAAATAAAATTGTATTCTAATATGGCTAATAATCAAACTTACTAAGGTTAATCCTCTATAGAATTGCAAGCAATAGGTAATACCCTTTCCTAGTTAACCCATACTTGAGAGACCACTGCATCAGAGATACAAAATGTGTTCCATTGTATATTAAAGTAATAAAAGCATCATAATTAGTTATATATATCAACTAAAATAAAAATCTACCCATTATTCTCACTTATAATAAACTACAAAGCATAAAATGATGGGTTTCACAAATATCTACTCCTTTTATTACCTCTTAGATATCATAGATTCCTATGATACATATGTAGAGCATCACAAAGCCTGTAGTGACAAAGATTATATGTATACATGATCCTAAATAATACCACCATTTTTATATACCATATTCTAAGCTAATATCTACCTATGATCATCCCTTTTATGGGATCATAAGGTAGCCTTTTTCTTCCAAATATGTCCAAAAAAAAATCAAAAATCAAAAATACAAAAAATATTTAGTGTGTTGTTAGCTATATTATTTATTATACTTATGTTTCTTTATCCATTTTAGTAAATATAATATAATTCCTTTTTATGTATACACATATGTTTCACACACCATTTGAGTGTGATATAGGCATACCCAGATACATGATATATGCACATACATATGTTGGGACATCCCTCTACTCGTGTCATAAGTATGTTAGGGGCATCTAATTTTTTTATCATAATACACCTAGTTTATATTATTGTATGATCACTTTGCATCATCATGTTTTGGACTCTATACTAACACATGCCTATATCCATGTTCATGTCTTTTGAAAATCTACTTGATATGTTATGTACTTAAGATTTTTTCCTAGCACATATTTGTAAGAACTAGTATGTTGTGTTCATGTTGGTTGTTTTTATTCCATGCTTTATTATTTTTCAGTCCCTTGGGTGTCTTTCCTTGATTTCTATTTTATTGCATTTTGTTTGTTTGTTTGAGAAATTGAATATGTTTATTTGAGTATGGCCCATGTGCCTTTTATTTCCCATTTGGACATTTGAGTATGTCATTATTTATTAAATCAACATTTTAATATGTCATTTTATTGTTTATGGAAATTTTAACAATCCATGTCCCTTTTGTTGTGAAATATTTAAATATTACCCTTTTAAAAGGTCTCCTTTGACCATTCCTTTTTTATTTTCCTTTGAGTGTTCTTGTGTGTGTGCTTGATTGCTTGTTGAGCTTGTAATGTTACTCTCAAGATTTTTCCATGATTTATATCATGAATCTTAAGAATTTATGTGATCATATATAGAGTGATTAAATGATATATTTTCCTATACATGTTACTCTTATATGCTACATGATTCATAATCAACTTACATAGTTATATTATCATTTTGAGGTAAGGCAACTACCAAATTATATTTCTCCTCACCTCAAAACGGGGAACATATTAGTGAGGTTATGTCATAGATTCATTACTTCCACATTTATATAGTTCCATACTATAGTGGGTGAATGTTATAGAAACACGTTCTCTAAATTTGTATAAGTTTTTAGATTTTCCAAATTTTGTGGGGGAGTATCAAAGAAACATGTCCTCCACACTTGTACCAATTTTATAGTTCCCCATATATCATAGTTATATTATTTAGACACATATTTTGGTACCATTACATACATTGGTAATGATATTATACCCATATTTCATCTTGAGACATATATGAGGTGCTTATGCAATGCACAAGGCATCTAAATATAATAAAATCAAATCATTTCCCAAATTTCAAATACTATTATGGACTTCTATCATATTTAGGATGGACTTTTATGGACTATTATGAAGCCAATATACTATAGTAATTGGTTTGCCTTTGGAATGTCGAGTTTATTAAATTTCTCAATCTTACCAAATTTATAAGTTAGAATTGATTAAATCATCTAACTTCACTAGACTTATAGGATGGACTTGATTAAATTGTTTTAACCTTTTAGGACTTAGTGTATGTAAATCTAATGTTTGTTAAAGAGCTGAGTAGACTAAATTAGGTAAATAGTTTGCAATAAATACAATCATTGATTTGTTACATAATTGACTAGCTTTGACTTTTATTAAAATAGTAATAAATAGTGCATGTAATGACTTAGATATAAAATGATTGATATTGATGATTTGGGTGATAAAAACTAAGATACAAGATGGTTTGAGTGTCATAAACTAGATCCTAATGTCATAACCTCTCATGGACAATAGTTCCACAATTATATAGTAATACCATTATTAAAAAATTAGTTATAATGTTCTCTTTGTAGGACTATCTCATGCTTTTGGGTGTACCTATGTTTAGATATTTAAGGTATGTTTCTGCATGCACAAGTTATGGAACCTTGTATACTACCTATAATGATTGATTTATTATAAAAACCCTAATCCTCAATGTAACTATGGCATGAGCTAAAAAGTGTTTTTGTTTGTAGGGTAGGTTAAACATCCTTAATTCCCCATTATGAAAGGAGTTTTCTACATACCAATACACTAAGGAGTGATCAAACCTAATATAGTTTTCCCCACCTAAGTGTTGGTGCAAGTTTAAGTGATGATAGTACAATAGTTTCCTTAAATTCCTTGAATTCCCTTGAGATTATAAATCTAGATAATCTGAGCTTAGGAATGTTGTAAATGGTAGTATGAAGAAGTAGGGCAAACTAGGGATTTATAACCTTAATTGTGCTAAACTTATTTTGAGTTTTATTGTGTATTTTACATATAACTTCCATATAGTGGTTAGAGGGATAAATTTAAGTACATATAATGTTTTATTGCCTTTTGGGTGATAAAAGATGTCTAGGCCAAACCTATGAGGACTTAGTTTTGAAAAGATATATGTTTGGGAAAATATAGGGCAAACAACATTAACACCATTTTAGGGAGATTAAAACCTTGTGGTGCTAGTGTATTTGTTATGTTATTAATGTCCAACTAGAAAAACACTAGGCATAAGTGGATAAGATTGGGAAATGAGCATCTAGGACTTATTTAGGTTGACTAGGCACCCCTGTAGCCTATATGAAGGATGGATAAGTATGATAATAAGATATAGGATAGGTCCAAGGTTAATATAAGGATAGGTAGTCTCAAGTAATATTGTTAGCACTCAAATACCACTTTTGGGTGATTACATTCCCCCTTTTATTTTAACAATGTAGAAAAGTAAAATGACTAGGATAAAGGGAAAAGAAACATACTTGGACTTACCTAGGAGGTGAATCTTGTGAAGTTAAGTATAGGTATGTGAAGCATGATCCAATTCATGTCTAGTGTGTGTTCATGTATATAATGATCAATCAGTGAATATCTTGGACTAAGCTAATAACTTTCTCAATTCTCATGTATAGGTAACTCAAGAACTCAATCTAGTTTTGACTCCATCATTACCCACCCCTTATTGGTGGATCATGACCTATGAATATCTTAGATTGGAATTATGATGTGTCCAACACTATCATGTAGGTGGATCAAGAACTCAAGTATATGATGAATCCATCATTACACACCTATCTGGAGTAGATTCATCTTAAACTAAACTACATAAAATATTATAAATGTCTAATTGGGTATATCTAACTATGTATGTTGGCCTTGTGTTCACTCAGGTACATTAGGTAACTTTAAGCTACTTTGGAATGCCAATCACTGTAGATGGAGTAAGGCATGAAACTGGTGTGCAACCTAGGATGTGATGTTAGGTATATATAGTGTAGATAATGACATGGAATTTGTCATTCTATCTAATCTATTGTTGTGTAATTGAGCATACATAAATAATGTCCTACGTACATGCCCCAAAATTTGATATATGAACATATAGATTATGGACTGATTTGTAATAATTTGTATATGGGTATATAAATAAAATACGGGAATGGTTATGCCATGCCTAATTCCCCCAATATGAGAAAATTGATATGAATCTAAGATGAACTAGTAAGAATCTGAGCAAAACTTAGTATAACTAATAAACATATAACTAAATCTATGCAAACTTATACTATATATGTTGTACTTTTTTTTGTCCAATCTATGTTGTTCTAAAACTGAGGTTATTAGATAGTAGCACCATGTCTTAGATAGTAGCATAATTTTTTAAATTGTAGCATTAATGTCCCAATTTGGGTACTAGTGTCCTTTTAGTCTAATTTTTGTGTAATTTTACTACTTTCTTGGTCATGTTTTCCCACTATGTTTACATATGTTTAGTTTTTTATAATTGAGCTTATGTGATGGAAAATATACTATAATTGTAACATAGGAGTTGGTATATGTGACAAACCCCTAAAAATGCCCGATATTTTGGTGGGATTTGTTGAACTTGTGCAAGAAATATCTTCAAAATAAAAATATCTAAAAAATATGTGTTAAATAGAACATATATGATAACTACATAATAATCCAATATAATGTGCATACATAAAATTGGAATGTAAAATAATATAATTCTAATTATGTAATTTAAGATGTATGTCATGTATAACATTCAAAAGGTGTCAAGCTAGATATAAAAATGTATATAAAAATAATTGTTAGTAAATTTGGGTAGCTACCTAGGGGTATGGGGCATGATGTCCATCATGACACCTAAGTAGGAAGGGTAGATTCATGAGGTCCCTCATGGAATCAAACAATGACATGTGTAAAAAGCATAGATAAGTCTTATTGCCATGACACATGGAAGAAAGCATACATACAAAACACATGAGTCATATAAATTAGGACAAATAGCCATAATACAAGGGACATGGGCACACGTCACTAAATTTTAAAAATAAGGCATACAAGGACATGTTCAAGTGTCTACATATGCAAGTAATAAGCAAGCTAGTTTAGATCCACATATAAGGACATGTTAAAATTTTCAAAAACACAATCAAGAAAGGAACACACAAGGACATGGGCACATGTTCAAAGTATACATACTATAAATAAAAGTTGTGTATATCCAAATAACAATGGAATATCCAAACACCCTCGAATAAATGAATCATAAAGATACAATCAAGTATAAATTAGGAAAGCTAAAAATGAAAGTATGCATGAATATGGAATACAAATTTTCATAAGAGATAATGTGTACATATGATGAGTCTAAAGAGCAATAGTAGGAAAAAAATATAAAAGTAGGATGGTCAATATCAAGATATAAAAATGCTAAGGTTGGGATGTAGAGTATCGAAAGATAAAACCTAGTAATTGAAATTGTGTATAGGGTGCCCCCAAGTGGGAAAATGTGTCAAGTGAGGACTCATGTATCAATGTATATTCTCCCTATGGGTAGACAATAGTAAGTCTAGATTGATGTAGTGGGCTAGAGTCTTATATCAATTTGCAATCATTAGACAAGACCAAATGAAGTATGTATGTATGATAAAACTGACTATATTAAGATATCTACCATATGTAGTGTCTGAAAAATATAATAAGTAAACATAAAAATGCATACATTGTATAATTTTATGTTTTATAAGTAATATTTTAATGTTTTTGTGGTTTTTAACATTTTATATTATTTTTATATTTTATAGATATAATCTATGTACAAGCACATTTAAAATGAACTATGTACAAGGATCAAGAGAGAGAGGGAAAGTATGTACAAGATGGGAAGAACAATACTAACTAATGAGTATCATGGGAGACTCACTATCATTATGTCATGTGTCAAATAAGGGAGCTATAATCCTATGTGTTTTTGAAATAGAAACTATGGTCCCATATTTTGTTATATTGAGTGATATATATTTGGATCTACCTGCGTAGTGATTATAGGAATTTATGATACTGATTATGGTGCCCTATGAACTATTGGGGTTGTAAGAACCCATCTAGAATAAAAATTTGTATGTTTCATAGGTTCCTTATGATTATAACCCTAATAAATCAATAATATAAATCTCAATAGAAAGTGAGTAGAGGGAGGCACTTTAAAGTTTGTAACATATCTTTGATGTAGGGGTCTCTATAATAATGGTATTTTTGGGAGAGTATGCATATATATCAATATTTTAGGATTATACCTTACCTACACTAGTTTCTCCACTAAATAATGGTGTTTCAATAAAAATTGTGCTCTAAAATATAATTGATAATTATGTTGTGTATGGTAACTATGTTGTAAATGGTAACTGTGATGTAACTTCTTGTGGGATAAGTAGAGGATACTCATATAGAATACCCTCAACTATGACCAATTAATTTGTATGTATATATTTTAAGGATCTATGAACTATGGATGGTATGGATCATATATATTATATCCATGGCCTACCAAATAACATATCAAACACTCTTGAACTAGGTACTACAAATAACTAAGTTTCCACATGTGTTAGTCCAACCTGTAATGGAAGCATAATATCCCTAATGGAGTTTTGAACATGAAAAATAAAACAATTGATAATTGTGTCTATATGGGTATATTCTAATATAAATACCCTAAAGATGTAAAATTTTGATAGTACACATGTTAATGCTTGACCCATTTTCAACCTTGACACTCTAGATAGGATGATGATTTATGTAGGACCATATAAAGAGTACATATAAATTTGTATCATAATCAATAATATCCTACTTTGAGAAGGTGATGAGTGGTCTAGTTCAAGCTATAGTGTGGTACATATTAATTTTATTATGAAATGGGTGTGCCTCCTATTTAATAGTGTGATATGAAGCCGGTGGTGGAGTGCATGATATATGTATTGAACACTTGAAGTTCTCCCTGCTTCTTTTATTGAGTGCTTTGGAAACCGATTTGAGAATATATTTAATACCTTAGCTTATGTCTATTGTACTTTTTGTCCCTCTATAGGTGTGCCCACATCAATAATATTAGACTCAATCAAACCTTATATCTTATATTTTAGGCCAATACATCTATTTTGTATGGTCTAGTACCATGTGATACTTGTAGAATGTATTAGAATCATAGTTATTTGGAAGATGTTGTGTCATATAAACCTCTTTGATTGGAAGGAGATATATGACATTGAATTATAAAAGTTGTTGTAAAACCCATATTTTTGGTTTTGGAAGGTTGGTGAATACTATGCATGGAGGAGTTAATAAAATGAAGTGAGGAGATGGCTCTAAAGCTATGTTAACTATGGCATTTTTATCAATCTTGTTTTTAGTGGTCCTTACCTTGTATGTAGGCTTACTTAAACTCTTAGTAGTTGATTTTGATCTAATTATATATTTTAATTCTCCCATTGATAGAATCTTGACTTCTCTTTCTTTTACTATGTGACATAAATCTATGAATGTTGGAAACTTCTTAAAAAAGATAGATTTGTGTAATGATGGTAAAAGACATTTTTTTAAGATGTGTCTAATCTCTTTGTTTCCCATGGGACTAGTCAATTTAGCTAATATAGTCTTATACCATAAGATGTATTCTACAATAATATCATTTGACTTTTGTTTCAACTATGAAAATTGAGCATAATAAATCTTATCATTGATGTTTATGGAGAAATGTGCTAAAAAATGTCTTCCAAATGATTGAATATTGTGATAGATTGATTTGTTAAGTCATAAAACCATTGTAAGGGATAATCCTTTAAATTACATGGAAACAAAATTGTGATAAGTGAATAATTGGACACATAGTCCAAACATCCTATGTGAAAAGATTGAATATGATGTTCTTGGTCACCATTACCATCATATAATGTAAACTTAGGTGCCATGAACTTGGATGGAAAGAGAGTTGTTGCTATGTGATGTGTCAAATATGTATGTAAGAGAACATTAGAATCCAAGGCATGTGATGGCATAGTGGATCCATACTCAATATGTGACACCTTAGCCTATAGAGTATGAACCTCATGCATAATGTATTTTACATATGGAGTGGAGGAATTATAGATAAGAGATGTATCTATCATTGAAGGTTATTGAACTAAAATTGTTGGTTGTGTTAGCTGAGTTGCACCCACTATAGGTGTTATAATTTTATTAGTTGGTGAAGTTAAATATTGACCATTGTTTTATTTATGAATTTCTTCTTGAATAATATTGATGAGGTCATCTTTCATATCATAATTTGGACACAAATTTTTTCAATTGTTTCTTATCAGTCTCATCAAATTGATTATTAAATTTTGCCATTGTATTTTAGGAAGTAGGAAAATAAGTTGTATATTTTGAATCTTCATAGAATTTTAATCTAAGAAGGATTGTAAAAAAATATTTAAAAAAAATTAAAAATTTGGAACTAATATATGATCATAGACACAAAAAGGATACAAACCCTAAAAGCATTTAGGGTTAGGGTTAGGGTTTGAGTAATGCTCAAAGTAAGTTGGGTTCACCAAATGTTTTAACCTTTTGAGAATTAGTGTATGTAGATCTTATTTTTGTTAAAGAGTTGAGTAGAATAAATTAAGTAAATAATAGGAAATAAAAATAGCCACTGATTTGTTATAGAAGTGACTAGCTTTCATTTTTATAAATATAACAAACAGCTAATACAAATTATTTATTTATTGGAAAATAATTTTTTAGCCCCATTTTTTACCATTACATGGACCAAAATAACTTTTTAGATCATGGTGTGAGGCATTATTTGGATTAGTTACTCCTTTTTGTACTTTTTGGTGATAGCTAGTAGAACTCCTATGGATCTCATGCCAACTAGTAGGCAATTTCATGGTGCCAACCTCAAAAGGATGTCTCTACAAGGAATTATACATGGTGTATCAAGGAGTGAAGATGTTATAGAGGTGGGGTAGGTGGGAAAATTGACCCCTAGTTCCAACACATCATTCAACATGTGTTTGTCTAACCTGGGCAATGTAGTGGAGCTACTAGGATAATGACCCCACTTAACACCTCACCTCTTAGTATGTACCCATCTAAATTGGTAGAAGATTATATTTTGGATATAAAAGGGGGGTTGTTTTGAAGAGAAAAGATAGGTGACCAAGGTAGTGAAGCTTTGGAAAAATAGAGAGCAAACTAATTATTTATATTATGCATGAGATAGTTTAGACCTTTGAATGTATAGCCCAATCTTGCATGTGAGCTATTGGGCATAAGTAATGTTAAGAAATAGCATAGAATTTATTTTATACTTGAACTCTATATAATGAATCATGAAACAATGAATGATGTTGTTAAAGAGATGATGTGTTGAATCTTGTTTTATTCTGTGTAAAGTTATGTTTATTAGTTAGTTCCATTTAAGTAATATTGTAGTTACTTGAATGTATTATGAAATAGAGGTTCATCCTTGGTCACTAATGGAATCCTTATGCCATATAGTGACCTCAAATCACCTATAAAGTGACTAAGTTTTGGAACTATAATGCACTAGGGCTCTACAAACCATGCTTAAGTAATACCCTAGGGATGAGCTTTTAAACATAAACAATTCCTATGACCTTCATAAGTAACCAAATGACCCTATGCTATCCATTCTTCTATCTTACACCACTAAGATCCCTACCTAGCCAGTTATGGACTTGTACCTTAAGACATATGCTCTCATGAAGGCTTATACCTACTATCCTTCCCTTGAATGACCTAGCATTAAAAAGGCCACATAGATCCATCTGGCTAATGATTAAGTCCCTTCAAACCCTAATGTATTCCATGTTGTAATTATCCCAACACAAGCCAAATCCATTTACTATTGCTTTTAGAGTGAGTGTACAAGGATTGAACCTCATGTCAAATTAATGACAACATCATAACATGATTATGTTTTTTGTGTCAAACCTTCCTAAGATTGCACCTAGCTTCATCAAGTGTATAACTAACTTGATTTGATAGCTAAGAGCATGTTTAAGTGTAGAGGAGAACCTAGTGAACTTTTATACAACATTTTGGCTCCATTTCCAAGACTTATGTTGAATTTCATTATTGTAATGGTGAAACATAGTAATGCTCTAAATAAAACTCAAGAACATCAAATGTTATCTACATCAAGTGGAAGATATTTATTCATAGAATCATACCACATGTAAAGAATAAGAGCCAAGAAAATAGGTGTAGGCCAACTTGTACGATGTTATATATGAGGTATTCTTTTGTGAACTACCTGAGCATATGTATCGATGGTTGGTTACCTACACTACTATTAGAAGGTGAAGATACTAATATCACCTGAAGTGGATTGCAAAGCATGTAAAGAGGCTAGATGGCTTGGATGAAGTTTGTACATGAATTATGGACAAGTGGTGGAGTGGCACATTAAACATCTATGTGTTAGAATTTGTAGTGTTGGCATTTTCATGCCTAAAAGATGTAGAGTATTAGTTTTTTCATGAACCAAGTGGTACATTCATAAGAGTGATTGACATCAAATTGGATAAACTTTTGGTGGATTATGGTATAGAAACCATAATAATGGAAGGCTAAAATTCTTGCACATATGAGCAAGCATAGAAGGTGAGAAATGGAAGTGAAGGTAAGGTGTGATGGAAGAGGAACAACAACCTAACACCCAAGAGCTTTAAAGGCTAAACTATAGTAAGTGAAGGCATATGTTGATGGAGGATCTAGAACTTGAAAGTACTGAGAGGACTTGTAGTGAGAAGGAAGGGCATGGGGAAGGATCCCTTGAATTGTAGTAACATAAAGAGGGAGCAGAATAAGTAGGAGATCAGACTCAGTAGTTGGGTTTAGGATGTAGTGGGTTCTTATAAGATGTGTTACTTTAGAACATACCAAAATTACATATACCCTTTAAACCTAAAGTGCAAGATCATGTGTTTGATTTCCACTATAAAATATAAGAATGGTAACTAAAACTATTATCGACATTGAATTTGATAGGATTCAAGATTTGGATCAAGATTTTGTTATTGATCAATTGATTCCTTATGAGGAAGTAAGTGAATATACAAAAATATCATAAATTACCAATCTATGAGCCATAAATATAGGCATAAGCATTCCCATGCAAAGAATGTTAGTAGTGTTGATTGGGCAACATCCCATAAGAAGTGTCATGATGCCAAAAGTGAGTAGTAATGAACCAAAAAGTTTGATATCATAGCCAAAAATGTCAAGAAAAATGCATCAACCCATAATTAGAGTCACTAGAAGGCCATCTCCAACATATACATAAGGAGAAAAAACACCTTACAATCATGTGCCACCCCCTTAGAAATTATACTATGAGATGGAAATATAATTGCTTAAGTATCAAAATATAGAGAATGTTTTATGACATGTGCTAAAGTATGAGTTAAAATGGCATGTTTAGGGCATCACTTATCCTAAGCACAAGGCAACCTAGTTCATAACCACCCATATAGATTCTACTCATACCTGGTATAAAATTTTTGATCCAAACTAGGATATGTTTGACTATAATGTGCTAAAGGAAGCCTTATTGAAAGAGTTTTAGATCCCTAAATTTGAGTAATAGAGCATTATGGTGATCAAGGAAATTATCCAAGGATTATCCAAGAGCATATTATTATATGATACATGGTTTAAAACTCTTCTCTCTAAGCTTTCATATGATATCCACACCTCCCAACATGTGCAATGGTTTGTTAGAGGCATAATAGTATCATTCAAATGAGCACTCTACATGAAGACCTTCACATACCCCCACAAAGTGCTTGAAGCTGCACTCTAGGTTGAGGTGGTAGTCAGCACTGATATTGGGATCAATCCATTCATAGAGGCATAGATTGTGTCAATGGCCTCTTAGCTAAATAATCTAACCATTCATTTGATTCATGACACTCATAGTGGTTTATGGTGCATTAACTGTGAGATATAGGGGAATAACAAGAATAACTACCCACGATGAAATGTTCACACCCTCCTTAATTATGAAGTTTGTCATAGGATGTATGACTCTTAAAATTTACCCCTTTTGAAATATTCTATCCAATTAAACTTCACCATTTATTGTAAAATGTGTGATGTTTATATGCATTCAATAATAGACTATAGAGTCATCGATGAGATGCACCAAAACATGGAAATATGTATGAGGTAGGAAATAGCATCAGGTGGTGATTAGGTGGGTTAAGGAAATGAAGGATATGGCTAAAATTATATGGTTTATGGAAATTAATGAGGTATGTGGAGGTGAAGAGGATGTGGTGGAGGAATATTCCCACCATGATCTTGCTACAAGTGTGGGTTGATTGAGCACTATCAACATGATTGCCCCACACACCCAATGTGTGGGTATTATTGAGGAACATATTCAGGTCAAAAAGTGCCTAGACTTATACAAAAAGATAATTCAAGGTCATCTTGGCATAGACATAGGTGATACAATGGTTAAGCATGATTCCAAAGAGGGAAAGTGGGCCTCTAAGCCACAATAGACTCACAAAGAGATGTCCAAAGTGTAGGCCACAACCAAGAGTAGATTCACCACTCAACCACCCATTACAACAACCTAATATGTATGCTTGGAATATGGTGAATCAAGTTTCACAAAATGCATAATGTGACCAGAACTAAAAGCTGTGCCATATCTTGACCATGTGCAATATAAGGACATCCTACAATAAATCATAAGTGTGATATAGAACTTCTAGGGAGAACTTCAGTTGGCTACAGATTTAGAGGTGTAGGCCACCACTTCATTTAGGAATCAAGATCACTAAGAGGATAAAGTACAAGAATTGACCAAGATCCTCCACCTCATATAAACTAAAAGGGTACTACCACTACTAGAAAACTTGCATCTAAAACATGCAAGGAAAGAACCAACACAAGAGGCCACATCTCAAGTGATAAAAGTTACAACATCACATATGTATCAGGCATTTGTATTTAGGCATACTCAAAAAATTGATTAGTACCAAGAATTATTGATAGATGCCATGATCAATAGATGGTCAGTTTGTTAAGTACTTGCTGATATGGGCACAAAGGTCAATATTCAGACCAAATCCACCTAGGAAAATATGGGATGACTACCCTTGAGGTCTTCACCTCACATGTTGTTCATTGATAAAAAAACATAAGCATAACTAATTGGGATCTTTAAGGGTACAATTATAGCTATCATGGGCATCAAGTTCCAAGCTAACTTGGAGGTCATTGAGTTGGCATAATAGGATAACTATCTAGTGTTTTTGGGAAGTCCATGGTGCTATGATAATAATGCATACATGTGCTTTAAGAAGTGTTATATAGCTTTTGATAATGTCAAGGAAAGGGTGGTGATCCCTCTTTCAAGTGACCAAGGACCCCCATATGTAAAAAGTGTTGATTTGAAGGATGAGATCAACCACATCTATAACATAACTATGTAGGCTATTAAGAAGCTCAACCCTAATGACCAAGGCATGCTCAAATGGGATGATAGAAAATCAGCCTCTGATACAATTGATATAGCCTAAAAATGATAAATCAAAGAGGCTTAAGAGGTTACTAGTTGAATGTGTTACATTGTGTGTGTAATTAAGCCAAGAATAGCCAAGATTGGGCTAGTTAGGATTGAGTGCCCCAAGAACAAATAGGTTTCCCATGCCCAAAAAGTGGAGAAAAGAGTGTTTTAGCTAAGTGAGGGGAATATTTTAGTGCTTCTAAATTATAAAAGGATTCAACCCATAAGAAATTATATCCATGACATTGAATCTTGTATTTCTAAGGAGATAGATTGAATGGGTGTACTAGTGCATACCTTAAAGAGAACTACTACTCACTGGTGGGTAGTGTAAAGACCTAGCTTTCCAACTTGGTAGGATGTGAATGTTTTGATATTTACTAGGTTGTAAAGAGTAATGAGGACCTAGACTTACCTGCATATGCTATCAATTTTGAACTAATCATGAATGTGCATCTATGCAAAGAAACTTGGACTATCTATAGAAAGAATACACCAAGAGGACTGTGGGTGCACACCTTTTACAAGACCTTAAAAAATTGGGCATGGCATGGTACATTGTAAATGAGATGCACCACAACATAGGAAACTAGGATATTCTCAAGGAGAGGTGTGTGCACACCTCCTTTTCTTCATAAAACTTAGACCTACTGGAGCCATTTCAAGTCATCCATAGGGTAGTGTTTTAGGACACTAGAATCTTAGAAGATCACCTAAAGAAAATGTTTGGGGAGAAAGGTCTATCACTCTAAGTGTTATTTGGGGAGATGGAACTCAATAGTGACTCTATAAAAGAAGATGATGAAACCTATGAAGAGCATAATTGGAAGGCTTTAATAGGTAGACAAATACTTGTGTGCCTTGTGGACAAGAACACCCTAGATGATGAAGATCTAATGTATCTTTAAATTGAAACATCAAAGAGGATAATGAAAGTTGAGGACTCTTATTAAGAGACAAATGAACCCTATCACATGCCACTCAAGACCACTAAAGTCGATATCAATGTAGAAGGTGAGTTGAATATTGCCACTATAGCAACTTACTAGTCTAAATCTAAGATGGTATGAATTATAGACCTCCTGAAGGAATTTTAGGACTTGTTCTCATGTAGCTACAAGGACATGAAGTCTATGAACCTTTCCATTAGAAAAATAAGCATCAAGTTTTTGGATGACACAAGGCCAGTCAAGAAGTGCCCATATCAGATAAATCCCAATCTCCATGCTAAAGTAAATATGGATATTAATAGAATGTTAGCAACTGGTGTCATTTACCTGATGTACAAAAATTTAATGGGTGAGCCCAATGGTCATCAGCATCAATTTTGTGGATGCAAAAATACCAATCAAGAAGTTCCCATATTAGATGAATCCTAATCTCCATGCTAAGGTAAAGATGGATATTGATGGAATGTTATTAATGAGCATCATCTATCTGATGAAAAAATATTAATGTGTGAGCCTAACGATCATCAACATCAAGAAAGATAAGTGCATATAGATCTACATCCACTATAGGGTGTTGAATGTCACTTGTGTTAATGATCCATTCCTAACCCTAATCATTGATGAGGTCTTGAATGGAGTTACAAGCTATGAAATCTACACTTTCACTTATGGGTTTTCCAGCTACCATTAGGTGCATATTAAGGAATAGGATAAGGCCAAAATAGATTTTATGACTGAATGGGGTTATTTTGCTTACAATGTGATGCCCTTTGAAAAAAATAATGTGTTATTTTTATTCCCTATAATAGTGATCATTACCTTCAAGTACTTTATCCATAAGTTTCTCCAAGTGTTCCTTGAAGATTAGACTATGTCTAGTCTTATAAAAGACCACTATGACAATATGTGCCTCATGTTTGAAATTTATATGAAAATTTATATATCTTTGAATGTAAAGAAGTGAATCTTCACAAATCCATTTGGTAATTTGCTTAGGCACATCATCTGTAAGGATGGTTTTCTTGTTGATACAACAAAGATAGCCATCATAATTGAGCTCCAAACTCCCTCAACATAAAAACACATTCATATATTTTTAGGCCATTATTACTACTACATGAGGTTCATTAAGAGCTATGAAAATATCATAACACCTCTATAGTAGATATTGTATAAGTATGGCCCATTCAACTAGGGTGAGGTGCAAGAGGAAACCTTTTAAAAATTGAAACTTATGTTGGCTAGTACACCAATTCTATAATTTATAAACTAGACAACTCCTTTCCATGTCCACATCGATGGTTCAGGCTCTACCATTGGCACTATATTGGTGTAACCAAGTGAAGGTAAGATGGAACATCCCATCTCCTTTTCAAGTAGGAAATTTATGCAAGCATAGCAAAATTACACCACCACCAAGCATGAGGCATTGTCAATGGTCTATACCTTGTAAAAATTTAGGCAATACTTATTAACAACCCCATTCATATTTTTCATAGATTATGAGGTGCTCAAGTACCCTGCGAATAATCCTATTTTATATGGGTGCATATTAAGATGGATTATTATCTTCCAAGAGTTCCATTTTTCCATGATAGTTAAACTTGGGAAGTAGAACTTGGGGCCAAACCATTTTTCCCACATCAATTCTAGGAATGTGGTGGTGCCAATCGAGGATGACATGTTGAACATGAAGCTATATTGAGTCTATCATGTCCCTATAGACTTGGAAAATATTTTCACTTTCCTAAAATCTAGGATTGCACCCCAAACCTTGTTAGGTAAGGAAAAGAAACAACTTATAGTCTGTGCTGCCCCCTTCCAACTCATTAAGGGGGAGCTATACAAACTAGGTAGGGATAAAGTCATACACTAGTGTGTTTTAGAGCATTAATGGGAATCCATCCTATAATAAGCACATGAATTCATAATAGGAGGCCACTATGCTGGAGACATAATAGTGCACAAGGTTTTGTAGTTAGGCTTGTGGTGGCTAAGCATGTTCCAAGATGTAAAGGAGTATGCTAAGGAATTTGATGTATGCCAGTGAACCAAGAATACCAACCATTAGGATGAGATTCAACTCATCCCTATTCTTTCCCAAGTTATATTATAAAAATGGTCCATTAACTTTATTGGGCCAATAACTCCTACAACATGGTGCATAGGTGCTAGATATATTCTACTGGCCACTAACTATTTTACCAAGTGTGCCAAAGCTACACTAACCAAAGACTACACAATTATGATAGCCAAACATTTTATATGGGAGAAATTCATAAGCTAATATGGGTTCCCATTAAATCTAACTAGTGATAGGGGCACTCTTTTCATCAACAAGATGGTATGGATACTTCTGACCGAGTACATAGTGGCACCCCACAAGACAACCCCATATCATCCCTAAGCTAATGTCATAGTTAAAGCCTTTAAAAAAATTTGGGTGTGTTCCTAACAAAGATATGCAATGTGGGTCATAAGGATTAGGATGATCATGTTTCAATGGTGCTTTGGGCATACCGTATGACCTAAAATCACTTGAAAAAGGATACACCATTTCAACTACTGTTTGTCATTGAAGTAGTTTTGCACATGGAATTTAATCTACCCTCTTTGTGAATTAAATGAATTGGTCATGTATATAACCAATAATATTTAAGAAAAATTTGGAAGACTTGGAGTACTTGGATGAGAAGCGTGCCCAATCCAAATGGAGTTAGTAGATTGTGAAGGCACACTAGAAGTGTTGGCATGGTAACCACATCAAGCACAAGGAGCTAACGTAAGGTGTATTGGTGTTGTTATATGATTACAAGTACTTCAAGCACCTAGAAAATTTTTAAATATGGTGGATGGGCCCCTACATCATCCAACACATCTTGGAAATAAATGCATGCAAGCTACACACATTGCCTAGCAAAATGCTCCTTGGGAATTTCAATGGTAATGAATTGAATCCATATAGGAAATAGAATGGTGCTCACACCAGAGAAACACCAACTTCTTAGTCATAAATTATTTTATATTAAGTCTACCAAGAAACCATTTGGCATAAGCCAAACCATTCCTTTTAATATTTTGTTCATCCTTGTATACTGCATAGACACAGTGAGCACTATACAGAATCAAGAACTTATCACTTATCACTTCATGTATGATAATAATAATAATAGATTAATTTAAGCACTTGGACCCATAAGTGCATGAGGATATACATCTAAATAGTAGGCACATGAAGCTTACTAGGCACAAGTAGAATCATTAAAAGAGAAATCTACACAAGAGAAATAGTATAGGGAACTTAAAGGCACAAAAAATAACCACTATGGCATGACATTTACACCATAATTTATAAGATAGTGCATCGATATATCCAAAACCATAGATATCAAAAGGCAAAAGATAATATGCTCCACTTAATTTAGTGTAAGATAGAAAATGAATATGCTCAAATTAGTTGAGTGCAAGGTAGGCAATGAAGACACACACTCTAAAAGTGCACAAGATCATCAAAAGAGAGATAAATTTATAGAGGGCCAATGTAATGGATTTGTATGGGGTATGATAGGTCAAGGCAAAATGATGCATAATAAATTAACCAAGATAGAGAAGAACACTTGAAATAGGGGTGCAAATAGAAGATAGTGGAATTAAGGAGGCTGAATCATGTGCATGTGAGGTGTTACACCTAGGTTGACATAAGGAAGGTGAAGGTCATGATGAAGGATAAAAATGCAAAAATAAAATTTCTAAGACAACTAGCATCCACCTAGGAAAGAAAGGGAAATGACCATTCAAACCACATGTCAATTCATCAAAAAATCCATGAGGATCATTTAATGAGGTGACAATAGTGGCACAAACATACACATTTAATGCATACAAGATAGGGGAGTTTTAAATATTTTGAAAATTTTACATTTTCTAAGATATCAAAGTGTTTATGCCATTACACCTACATTAATAATCATAGTTGACAAGTGAAGGGTATAAAATGGTAAACAACAAACTGGCTTAGGTTACTATTATGGTCTAGAATTGCACCCTTGTGGGAGAGTTTTATAGGCTCCATCACTCCTAGATAAAATATTAGAACAACCTCAAGTTGTGGGTATCTTATAGTGAGGTCGAACCTCTAGGATTTTTAAAAAGACTAACTCCTCATATGCTTCACTTTGTCTTGATTACCACATAAAACCTACTGCTGACTAAGGAAAAGGGAGAGAAAAATAACATGAAAAGGAAATCTAAACTAACTATGGTAAAGAACCAAATGTGAAATGATCCACTTCCAACCTATAAGCCATAATAACTACTAATGAATTTAATCAAGACACAGACTAATATGATCCTATCTCAAGGTCACAATAATAATTATTTTGTATGGAGGTCAAAGGGAAACCCTAAAATTTAGAGGACAGAAAGAAATAGGTCTATATGAGACACTATAAACTTGTGAAACTTCAATAAGGCACCAATATCTAACACTTCACACAACCTACAAGGGACCCAAAAAATTAAAAGGTGCATGGACGATTCATAGATGATGAAAATAGACTTACATTTTGCATGTTAAAACCCCAATAAAACAGACTTAGCTCCAAATTAGAATTAGAAAGTTTATCTTATTTCTTCAAGAGACTATTTACAAGGAAATTTTGATAGAGTCACTCCATCACCAGTCAACGGATCTCTTTTTAGGCTTAAAATCCTATATATATAGGAAAAAAAGATGAGAAAAAAATTGGGAGAGAGAAAATAAGAGGGGATCCTATTGAAGACATGATATCTAAGCTACTATCATATTGTAATGAATGATCCACCATATTTTTGACCAATTAGGGCACTATTTTGCTTTGTACAAATGAAACTTCATTTTTTATAATAACCTTGAGCTTCCTCATTGATTATAAAACATGTTAGAAGACAAAAAATTCTCCAATAATGACTTTAATACCCAAGCTAACTTTTATAATCACTTTATTTTCATCTATCATCCCCATGCCATCTTTTACTTATCTTGCACGTATAAGGATATAATCCCTATAACTTTAAATCTAGACTGAGCCATGTTTCTTTTGTGTTGAGTGATTATTTATCAAATATGATGGCTATGTTGAAGGATGAGAGCCTATTAATTAATTTCATACACCATCTCCTTTTAATGCATTTGGTCCAACTCAAGTCTACTTTGCATTCAATTTCCTTTTTTGGAATTGATAGAGTCATGTCAAAGGTTGTTGAATGTCTCTTCCAAGTGTAAATGATTTGATATTTGTATTTAAAACTCAGCATGCCCCTTCACTTTGCATGTCCTATATGTAATCTATAGACCATGTCATCAAAGTTGAAAGGAGAAGTCCTTATCATCTTTTGTTGATTCATTGGAGACCCCTTTGATAGATTTTAATGCCAATGGCTATTTTAAGAGATCTATATTTGATGTATGTGCATACATCTTAAGATTTTCAAATTCAAATGAATAATTTTAGGGATTTATATTTTGACATTTGTGGGCTCATCATTAATCCTTTTAGGTCATTTCCTTTATACACTTTCTTACATGTTACTTTGTTCAAGATTTTTTGTAGAATTTTTTACTTGTGCCTATTTATTTGGACATTTTTTTTTTAGCCTTTTCTCCCAAAATAATTACTTTGAACCCTTTTCTCTCAAATTTATTCTTGCACACTTATCCCACAACTTTTGAAAAGTCCTTTCATAATCCTAAAAATGTACCTTTCTGAAGGGAAAGGACCCTTTACCTTTTATCCTTAAGCACTTTTCCAAAAAAATACCCTTTATGCTTCTTGTTAAATGCCTTTAAAAAAAATGCAATTGGTCCCTTGGCTTCTTGAAAGTACCCTTCAGAAGAATTTAAAATGTCCTTCGAAACTTTGTGAATGCCCTTCAGATTTTTTTGTATCAGACCATTTTCTTGAGAAAATCCCTTCAAGAAAATTGTCTTGGCCACTTCACTTTGAAAATATATCTTTTAGAACTTTTACTTGGTACACATTCTAAGATAAAAATCCTTTGGGCATTTTGTTTTAGACAAAATTTATGAAACAATTCTTGAAACTTAGCCAAAAAGACCCAACATAAATCTCCTAAAAGTAATAGGTCTTCAAAGAAATTGTTGTAGAATAATTTCCCCAAAAGAATTTAGTCTTTTTCTTTTTCTTTAGACATTTTTTTCAAAAGAATTATCCCTTCAAAAACTTTTTCTCAGATAACTTGTTTAAAATAATTCAACACTTAGCCAAAAAAGGTGGCCTGAAAGAAACTACCTTAGCAATGAAAAGGCCAAAAGAATTCCAAAGTAAAGACTTTGACCAAAAGGCTTTGTACTTAGCTTTTCCAAGGTCTATAATCCCTTCCATAATTGTTCACAAAACTATTTTTTGACCTTCAAGCTTTAGAATTCTACTTATCTTATTCATCTAGGCAAAATATTGGTATGTGGGCTAAAAAATAGCCAACATCTTTGGTGACTCTCAAGGAAGCATGCCTGCTATACTTGAGAACCAAGACCACTTGCCTTGTCTAGTCTATTGGGCATGGATTCATTATCCTTTGCAACTGAGCTAGTATAAAATTGGATATAAGGCTGACCCTTTCTGAAACTTCCTCTTGAAGTTAAAAAAACAAGAAAAAAACAAACACTGTGCCCAAAGCACTTATGGAAGGGAAACACACAACATAAAATATGTACACAAGGCACTTAGGAGAAAACAAGAAAAACTATAAAAAAATGTATAATGTATATAATGACTAAATAATCTTCTAATAACAAGGATTTGGATGAATCCCATTGACTAAGATGGGTAGTATCTCTCCTTCTAGTTGGTCCAACTAAAAAGCATTATGTTATTTGCATCTATAGATCAAATAAGGACCACTTTACAAGCTATCCAATTCGGTATGGTTACCTAACTTAGCCTTATCTAAATCCCACGTAAGGACTAGATCACCTTCCTTAAAGTCCTTTGCTATGGATCTCTTGTCAAATGATTTTTTGACTTGAGCTTGATGTCACTCTAGTGTTTTTATTACAAGATCTCTCATTTCTTCAAGCTCCATGAGTTCTGCCAGTCTCACATGCATGGGCTTATCTTCTATCAACTCCAGTTGATGGTCTAGTTTTAATGTAGGTATCTCAAGAGAAATGGTAAACTTGGCCTCCCTTACATATATTGACATATGGAGAATTTCCAATGCCAGATTTAAGAGTCACCCTATCAGCCCATAAGGCTATCTTTAGTTTAGTGTGTTATGTCCTCTAATTCTCTTACATAGTTCTCCTAATGATTCTTAGCAAATTTTTATTTGTGGACTCAACCAATTTATTTCCTTGAGGATAATATTTGGAAAAGGTGCTAAGGTAGATGCCCATCTTGAGATCCCATTCAGTCATTTTTAGACTAAGGAATGCTAATGCATTATTAGAAATGATAGTGGATGGAACACTAAACCTAGTCACAATGTTGTCATAAAAGTTTAGGACTGCACCTTCATTAGCTTCTTTCAACACAATGGCTTCCACCCACTTGGTGAAGTAGTCAGTTGTAGTAAGTAACCATCTATGCCCTACACTTTATGGAGGGTTGATCATTCCTATGAAATCTAGCCCCCATTGCATGAAGGGTTGCTCTACTTGAATTGGGTTGAGAAGAAGGGCTACCAATCTTTGCTTACCCATGAAAAAATCATACTTTTTACACTTTATTACCCATGAATATGCATCCTTTAAGAGTTTGGTACAATAATAACCAGACCTCATTATCTTTGTTGATTTAGTTCTAGGTACAAAATGACCTCCTGCAGGTCCATCATAGAATTGCTCTAAGAGCTTTGTCACTTGGTCATCAAGTATGCCCTTAAGAGTACTCCATTTAGGTCCTTTATGAATAAAACCCCATTAAAAAATGCATAATGTATGGATTGAAGTCTAAAACACCTTATTTTTTCCCTATCCATACCTTGTGGGCACTCCCCTATTATCAATAAATGTGTCATATCCTGGATTCAACTAGTTTGAGGTGGAGGTACATCTATTTGTGAGTTGTCTTGTATCACCATGGTAAATTATTTTTCCTCATAATTTTCATCAACCATATACTCACATAAGCCTTTACCTCTTACTATCTTAGTGACCTTGATCTCCACGTCATACTCTGTGACTTTGTTAATCCAAATAGCTCTCTTTTCATTCAAGTCTTTATTAAAAAGGGAGTCTCTCACTCTAGGATGAGACACCATAAGATAGATTTTTATATTGGAGAGCATTGGGATAAACTTTTTGAGGATTATTACCACTATAATGACTTTTTTGTATATAAAATTATACCTCACCTCATACTCCTCAAGCCCCTAACTAAAAAATGCTATTAGCTACTCAAGTCCTTCACCATTATTTTGCATCAACATAGTTGATATATTGTCAATATTGGTGAAGGCATACAATATAAAATATCTTGAGAAATCAAGATTAATGAGTGTGTATGCTTGGGTAATTTCTTGTTTGCAAGCCTCAAATGCTGATTTACCTTCATTTGACCAAGTGAACACTTGGTTCTTCTTAAGTGTGGTACTGATGGGTCTGACCAAGTTTTCAAAACTAGGTATAAACCTTATCATAAAGTTTATTTTCCCAAGGAAACTCTAGATTCCTTTCTTATGTTTAGGTAAGGATAAGGCCAAGATGGAACTTATTCTATTAGGATAAATAGACAATCTTTTTTTTGAGATAATATGTCCCAAGAGTTTATCCTTATGGACAACAAACACTTCTTGGGATTCAAAGAGATCCCATACTCTCTACATCTCTCAAAGATCAACCTCAAGTGGTCCATGTGTTTGTTGGCATCCTTGGAGAAAACTATGATGTTGTCTAAGTAGACCAACACCATTTGCTTCATCATCCCTTAGAAAGCCATGACCATGGCTCTTTAAAAAGTTGTCTCAGCATTTGATTATCCAAAAGGTATCTTTTGGTACACATACATGCCCCATTTAGTGGTGAAGGTAGTATTGTATTGATCTTCTTTCTTTACTAATACTCTATTGTAACCTAAATATCCATCCAAAAGATAAAAATGTTTTGAACTTGAAACTATTTGAATAAGCTAATCCATGGATGGTAGAGAGTAATGGTCCTTTAAGGAGACCCATCTCAGATCTCTGAAGTCAACACATAATTGGATCTCACCATCCTTCTTTCTCATAGGTACCAAATTGTCTATCCATGAGGAGTGTTTGATGGGAAAAATGATATTGGATTCAATAAATTTAGTTAATTATTTCCTCATTAGCTCTTCAATTTTTGGATTGGTAGGCCTTTGCTTCTATCTCATAGGCTTAGCATTGGCCTCCAGTTCTATAGTATGTTGGGCTAGCTTAGGATCAAAGCCTCTCAGATCAATATATTCTTAAGAAAAGATGTCTAAATATTCCTTACAAAGTTCAATGAAATCATACCTTTTCACCCCATTCCTTACCTCCCCAAACTTGAGGAGCTTGTCCTTAAAAATGAGGACTCTTTCATAGTTCTCCTCATTTGTTGACATCACTACCTTACCTTTCCTCATATAGTCTCCCTCATGGAAAATACCTTCAAGGGTGACCAAACCTTTAGGAAGTTTGTTAGACCTTAGTTGACAAATTTGATCCTTATACTAATGTTGAAATTTACCCTCGTTCATTAAGGAAAGCTCTACTTCCTACTACAAGAAACAAGTAATTTGTTTTTCATTTTCAAAGACCTGATAGTGGGATTCATTATTTGGTACTAATGGTCTCACTAATAATTTAACATGTGGTTGTACTTTGGCCTCTTTTAGCTTACTTGGATTATCAAATTGGGACGTCACAACTGCCAACCTATCAACATGTTGATTCTAGTTCCTTGGCATAGCTTGAATCTTAAAGGCTTCAAAATATTAAATTAGGTCCCATACCCTATTTTTTTATGACCTCATCAAAGCATTACTCATAATTTTTGGGCCCCTAACTTGGTTCACTATAAGCTCATTGTCTCCATATACTTGTAACTACTTGATTTCCCTCTTACTAACCCATTGAAGGCCATGGATTAATCCTTCATATTCTACTATATTAGAGGAGCAACTAAAATGAAACCTATAAGAAGAGAAATAATTATCATCTAAAGGGGAAAATGACATTTCCCTTGCACCTACTCCATTTTTTCTCCTTGAACCATCAAAGAACAACTTCCACATACCATTGAGGTCTTCTTTAGGTCCAATGAGGGAAGGCATGAGTTGTTTTTCTTCATGTAGAAAATAGACACCTATGCCTCTTTATTTAACACCTTCTAAAGGGTTGAGAAATTGATTATCCCCCCACAAATCATCTAAGAATAAGTCTGTAATCTCCCTAGGATAAGTATTTAGTTCTTGACCAATTGCAAATTCATCCTCATCAATGATAATACAATTAAGGTTTATATTATCTAGTTAATGAGGCTCAATGTGAAATTATGCCATGGGATCAGTCTTGATTGATACCTTAGTCCCATACCTTGTTCTAAATTCCGTGTATGACCAATCTACTATGAGATTGCTTCCTCTCTTTGCTATGAATTCTCTATAAATGCATAACATAAAACAAGGAGGCACCTCTAGAATCAACATATCTTGAACCATTTAAACACTAGGATAAGCATGTAAGTTCAATATCAAATCCTTGATGATACTAGATGGATTTATGGAAGAAATTTCAAGCTATAGAACTCCATTAGATTAAGGTTTAAACTTTAAACCAAACTAGTCTGCTATTGACTTTGGCATCACCAAAGTATGTGTTCCATTATCTACCATGTATTTATGTACCAAGGAGTCACCATTGATTAGTGAAATGTAGAACAGATGAGGTTTAACCACCTTAATTGATCCTTCTCCCATATGACCTTGGGTTGCATTGGCGAGGACCTTAGTTTGTTTGCTTAGTTGTTTGCCTACAATTGTTGTAACACCTGTCTTAGACAAACCTTCTTGAAGGATATCTACTTGAACAAGAATGAAAATAATGTCCCACATCAGTAAAATCACACTATATTTCTTCATTTTCCCAAAAATGTTGATTGGTGGACCACCGAACTTTTCTTGTGCTTTGGGAGCCACTACTATTATTTGTTGAATTTGTATGTTTTATGGATCAAAATAGGTCCCTTGATTCTGATTATTTACAGCTATTAGAACCTTTAGAGTACTATTAGGTCCACTTGGTTTTGATCATAATGGAGTAATATTTTGGGTATCTTTGATTATCTCCTAAATACCATCCATATTCTTTATTTTGAACCTTGTATTGGTTGCCACTAGAATGTATGCTTAGCTAGAGCTAGCCTGTTAATTTGACATGTAGCAGTCTTCTTGCTCACTAATGACCATTGTAGCATCTAATTGGTTTGGTACCTGATTAGATCCTTGGTCTTTTTGAGACTATCCTAATTATATCATCATGGGGATCTCTATGTTTTGAGCCATTAAGGCTTGATTCTATCCATAAGCAATAACTTGCTACCATTGGTCATTGAATGCCTAGTTAAAACAATTAGTTGGGAAAATGGATTTCTCAAAATATTGATCCCAAGGTATGGTCCCTTCAGCCTCTTAATCCATATTATTTTTAATAGGAACCAATGAGTTGGAAGAGACTATGGCATTTAGGTTATAGTTGTCCCTGCTTATTGTAGCTAGGTTGTTCTTACCCTTGCTCATGGTTCTAGCTTTGGAAACTTCCCTTATAGGGTGGCCTATTTTCTTGATAAGACTACTATTGAGGCTAATATAGAGCTTGATAAGGCTTATTGAACTAAGTTTGCTACCTTTCAACATTTACCACATCATTTCCCAAGGATTGGAGCATGCTCTTAAGTTTTAGGTATTTTTTTTCTCTTGGGAATCACTTGATCTGCTAGTGGAGGCATGTTCCTACTTAGGTGAAGGTATATAAATAATTTTTGAAGTTGGAAGAATAACATCAAGTGGGGTAATAACCATAGGGGGTGGTTTTATTTTATAGAAAAGAGGCATTAGGGGTCTAGGAGTAAGCTTACTAAACTAAACTAGGCAATTTTTTTCTTTAATATCCACCTCATAAGCATATGGCAATATGTCCCATCCCATGGATTGGATCATTACAAATATATCACTATTTATATCCATCAAGTAGTATAGGAACACAAAGTTAGGTGATGGTCTAATATAGGATGGAATTTTGTCCCAAGCTTTTTGGAATCTTGTGTTAAAGTCTTGTATGACTTCATGGGGGGCTCTCTTGATTATGGTAAGTTGTTCTGCTAGTGACAAATGGTCACTCTTGTCTATAAATCTATTACACAAGTACACTCCTAGCTAGTTCCATGATTAAATAAAATTAGGAGCTAAGTCTCTATAATAATCTAAAGTTTTGCCCTTAAGGGATACAACTAATAGTCTAATAGCTATATTTTCTATAATGACATTATGGTTATTGCAAGAATTGGCTATGTCATTGATGTGTTTAGTAGGGGTTATGACTTTTAGATTTTATCAAGTATAATAGTCTAATAGATTTTATAGGTAATTCAAAGTGTCATTACCTATAAAATATGGGACACTTTTGAGAGATGCTACTATCATAGGATCATATTGTGGAAAATTCAAAGGACTTTGGCTGCTGAAGTCTATAAAAGTTCTTTGGGGAATCATGGTAATATGGGGAACTATCAAGATGTTTCTTACAAGGGTAGGACTTAATATTGGGTTAGGAAAAAGTTTTCCTTACATATGGCAGAGTATTGGTAAACTTTAACCTTTTAGCTAAATTTAAGGGGAGTTCAACAAACTCAAAAGGAATAACTCTAGAATCTGATCTTGTAGTCACCTTAGGCATGAAACATAGTTACTATTCTATCAAAAAATTAGTGAGTGTTCTTCAAATTCACCAGATACTTAAAGATGAAAGTTATAAACACTATGAATTGATCAAACTAGCATCAAACTTGATCAATATTCCTCAAAAGTGGTCCCATCGAGCATGCCAAAAAAAATTGTGGTCTATAATTTCACCCATGTGGGAGATTTTTTTAGGCTCTCTCGCTCCTAGATATAATATTATAACAACCTCAGGCTATGGGTATATTTTAGTGAGGTTGAACCTTTAGGATTTTTAATGAGGGTAGCTCCTTAGATACTTCACTTTGGATTTATTTCCACACTAAAACCTATCACTAACTAAGGAAAAGGGAGATAAAGATAACATGAAAAT
Organism: Torreya grandis; assembly: GCA_037957365.1. Lineage (NCBI taxonomy): Eukaryota > Viridiplantae > Streptophyta > Pinopsida > Cupressales > Taxaceae > Torreya > Torreya grandis. Next base: position 397,554 of record JARHVA010005646.1, read on the forward strand.
GAAATCTAAGCTAAAGATGGTGATGCACCAAATGTGAAATGATCCACTTCCAACCTAGAAGCCTTAATAACTACAAATGAATTTAATCAAGACATAGACTATTTTGATCCTATCTCAAGGATAAAAACATAAGTATTTTGTATGGAGGTTGAAGGGAAACCCTACAATTTGGAGGACAAAAAGAAATAGATCTATATGAGACAATATAAACTTATGACACTTCAAGAAGGCACCAATGTCTAACACTTCACACAACTTGAAAGGGACCAAAAAAATTGAAGAAAGGTGCATGGAGGATTCATAGGTGATGAAAAGAGACATACACTATATAAGTTAAAACCCCAATAATGCACACTTCGCTCTAAACTAGAATAAAAAAGTTTATCTTGTTGCTTCAAGAGAGTGTTTACAAGGTGATTTTGACAAAGTCACTCCATCACCAGTTGAGAGATCTCTTTTTAGGCTCAAAAGCCTATATATTTAGCATAAAAGATGAGAAAAAATGGGGAGAGAAAAAATAAGAGGGGAGCCTATTCAAGACATGATATCTAAGCTACTATCTTACTATAATGAATGCTCGACCATCTTTTTTACTAACTAGGTCACTATTTTGCTTTATATAATGAAACTTCATTTTTTCTAATAACATCAAGCTTCCTCATTGATAAAAAAACATGATAGAATACAATAACTTCTCCAAGAACACCTTTAATACCTGAGCTACCTTTTCTAATCACCTAATTTTCATCTATCATCCCCACTCCATATTTTACATGTATTTCATGTATAAAGATAAAATCTCCATAACTTTAAATCTAGACTGGGCCATGTTACTTCTATGTTGAGTGGTTGTTTGTTAGAGAGGATGGCCATTTGAAGGATGAGAGCCTCTCCATTAATTACATACACTAGATCCTTTTAATGCATCTAGTCCAACTCAAGCCTGATTTGCATTCAAGTCCCCTTTTTAGAACTAATAGAGTCATATTAAAGGTAGCTACATGTCTTTGCCAAGTGTGAATGATCTGATCTTTCTAATTAAATCTTAGTGTACCCCTTCACTTTGCATGTCCTATATGTAGGTTTTAGACCACATCATCAAAGTTGAAAGGAGAAGTCATCATCATCTTTTGTTTATTGGCTAGAGACCCCTTTGATAGCTTTTGAATGCCAATGACTATTTTAAGAGATCCATCTTTGACATCTATGCAAACATATCAGGCTTTTCAAATTCAAAAGACTACTTGTAGGGCTTTAGATTTTGACATTTGTTAGCTCATCATTAATCCTTTTAGGTCATTTCCTTGAGACACTTTCCTATGGGATAATTTTTTTGAGATTTTATATGAACTTTTTACCTTGTGCCTATTTATGTGGACATTTTATTTTTAGCCTTTTCTCTTGAAGGATTTCCTTCAGACCCTTTTCTCTCAGATTTATTCTTACGCACTTCTCCCATATATTTTGAAAAGTCCTTTGGTAATCCTACAAATGTACGTTTTCAAAGGGAAAGGACCCTTTTCCTTTCGTCCTTAGACACTTTTCTAAAAAATTACCCTTTGGACTTCTTTCTAAGTGCCTTTTAGAAAAAATGTAAGTGGTTCCTTGGATTCTTAAAAGTGACCTTTTGAATAATTGAAAATGCCCTTCAAAACTTTGAGAATGCCCTTCAAATTTTTTTGTATTGAACCATTTTCCTTAGAGAATCCCTTTGGGAAAATTGTCTTGGCCACTTTGCTTTGAAAAGATATCTTTCAAAACCTTTTCTTGGTGCACTTTCTAAGAGAAAAATCCTTTGGGCCTTTTGTTTTAGACAAAATGTCTAAAATAATTCCTGATACTTAGCCAAAAATACCTAAAACAAACCTCCTAAAAGAAAGAGGTCTTCAAGGATATTCTTGTGAAAAAAATTCCTCAAAAGAATTCAATCTTGATTTTTTACTTCAGACATTTTATTTTAAATAATTATCCCTTAAAAATTTTTATCTTAGATAACTTGTCTAAAAGAATTCAACACTTAGCCAAGAAAAGGGGCTTGAAAGATACTACCTTAGCAATTAAAAAGTTGATAGAATTTGAATGTAAAGACTTAACCCAAAAGGCTTTGTACTTAGCTTTCCAAGGTCAGTAAGCCCTTCTTAACTTGTTCACAAAACTATTGTTTGACCTTCAAGCTTTAGAATTATACTCAGTGTATTCATCTATGCAAAAGCTTGGTATATGGGCCAAAAAATGGCCAATTATTACCAAGTTTAAGCTAACTAAAATACTTAGTGCAAACCTACTAAAAAAGAGAAAGCCAAAGAAAGAATAACCTTGTCATAGTTTACATTTAAGAAATTTAAGAACCTTGGAGTGAATGAAAGCATAGAGAGAGAGAGTGAACTCATAAGTGAATACCATTTTTAATGATTAAGGAGAGAGGTTCATGTAAAGAACCAATTTTAACCAACAATTTATCACCCTAGAATGCCATTAATGGCTATTGAAGTTCATAGCTAGGAAAACAACAATAAACCCCATAACTATTAAAGTTTTGATCACCATTTGAGGCTTCAACAAGCCACAACTCTTGAGGTTTAATACTAGTAGATTTAGAATGATGAATAAGACTAAGGCAATAGGATTTGCACTAGCATAGCTAGACCCAAGTAGGTAAAAATTATTGTGGAAACATTTATTGTCAAGACAAAGGTGTAAACAATTGAGGTAGTTAGTGTTGTAATGGTGGATTTTGAGGTGCTAATAAAGATGTCTTACCAATATATGCATTTTTTAATATAGGTATTAGTATTAGAACCATGGTTCTCTTTTTCACACATATGCCAATTGAAGGAATACAACCATCAGAAATTGAGTCACATTAAAGACATGGCATAGGAGGGATGGTAGACAAAGGGTGTAATATGGTGGAAGGCAATGCCTTATTTTATGTCTCAATTTAAGATAAAATAAAATATTCTAGTGAAACTTAGGTTAATTAGTTTCCTTACTCCAAAAAATCCAAGATCTCATATAATTATTTCTCTTGTGCATCCATGAGGACTGCATATACTTTGTAGGCCAATGCATGAAGATATTTGTGGAGATGATAAAATAAATAACTAGGATCCTATACACTAGTAAATACATCCATTAGCTGATGGATTGTGATGATTAAGTGAAGTTCATTATGAATATCCTAAATTAATTTAAGGGGGGATATACATTCCCAATTAACAAGTGTGGGGAACTAGGAATGAAGGTAGTGGTGTACCTTATGAGTTCCAAATTGTGTCTTGGTAGCCACTAGATAGATGCATCTAAGGCATAAATCTACATTTCATATCATATAGCATAGGGTGTATAATTTAATATCACCTAATTCATTATATAATAATTGGTTAATAACATGTTGTAATGCCATAATGCCAAGGGGATCTTCGGATAGGGATCCATCCTCATCTTGATCATAATGGAGGAGATCATGGTCTCAAATGGGAGTGAAGGCAATCTATGGGTGTTCCTAAAATACCATGAATACCCTACATAGAATTATAAGGACTATACCTAACCTACCACATTCATTCCTAAGTAGAAGATGTAGGTAATGTGCTAGTGTGATAAGTACATAGAGGCCTTTGGGCTAGAGTGGTGCATTCCCTAGGGGATTCCCAAGATCATGTATGGGATGACAAATTTTTTTGTGATGTATCACTACTGCATCATTCACTTGGTGCTAAATTATTGGAACAAGTCAGGATGGTTGAAGCTCCCCTTACCTACTTAGAAAAATACTTCAAGGACATGCTACACTAAATCCCAAATGCATAGAAGATGGACATTCTAGTTAAGGAACTAGATGTAGAAAGCTGAAGAATGAGGTATAGGTTCCCCCATGCATATGGAAGCATAATATAAGATGAGGAGGATGCCTCAAATAATACAAATATTTATCTAGTCTAAGAGGTCACCATCCTTGGATTCATCCATAGGCTATACTATAAGATGAATCCAAGGAAGAAGGATTCTACAACTGGGTCTAATACCAAGCAAAAAAGAGACCCCTCGAGTCTAGATATGGGATGAAGGAACCCAAACACCTGCTATGAAGAAAAATTACTCAAATGAAAAGAAAGGGGAAACCTTAGAATAAATTTAGGAGCACTTGAAATTGAATATCACTTCAGAAGGGGAAGCATCTACTTCAGAGTCATCTAAGAAGTGTGTGATATTTTTGTGTAAATCATCTTGCAACACAAAAAGAGAAATAAAAAGGGAAGGCTCCCTCTTTAGTGATAAGCATTGATATATCTAAAGAATAAGAGGAAGAATATTTGGTGGAAATAGAAAGTGGGAGGGGTAAATACATTATTCTAGAGAATAATGAGTCCTAATCAAGTCTATAACCAACCCCCTACCCATCACCCCCAATTGAATTAGAGAAGTACAATGAAAGGTAGAAGATACTCAACTTCTGTGAAGATGAGATGCAAAGAGTGGAGGAGGAAAAGGAGGAAATAACCATGGTTGGGATGCTAAATGAGGTCATTGAAATGTTAGAGGTAGAGGAGTAGAGAAATTATGAAGATCACATGGTTGAAGAGGTGAAGGAAGAAGGAAAGAAGGAATAAGAGATAGAAAAAGATTTCAAGGAGGCTAAACCTTCAAGCACACTAATGAAGAATTATGGTGCTAATGGAAGGACATGGGCCTAGACCAAGGACATATTTATATGGTTCTTATATTGCAAAACAAGCATAAGGAAATGAAATCCAAGGGCATGTCCCAAGCTGAGATTAACTAGCTAGAGGCTAAAGAGATAAGAAAAATAAAAAATAAATGGACAAGAAATAAGAGGTAGCAAGAAATTCTGAAGTAGAGAAGTCCAAGAAGAGGGAGAGAGAATAAAAAGTGGCCTAGAAGGAAAGGGTGTGCATATTAAAGGAAACCAAAAATAAGAAGGGTCCCACTAGAGTAGAACCCAAAGAAGAGAAATTAACAGAGATGATGCCTTGGACCCCTAATATGATAGTAGAGGAAGCTACATAATAGGTTTGGCCTAGATCTAAAAGGGTGCCTAAAGATAACTAAGGTGACACTAGCACCTTGAAGAAGCAAATAGAGGAAACAAGGCCATGATAGGAAGAAATGGATGAAGGGGAGAAGTCCATAGAAGAAACCTTAAAAGAGAAACATGATGGTAGGTCTATAATCAAATAAATAGAATGAGAAGATGAGAAAGAAGAATAAAAATGAGAATATGAGAAGAGATAAGAAGAAGGAGAAAAAGAAAAGAGGGAAAAATATGAAGACACTGGTTCTGGAACTAGCACTAATTAATGGGTTAAGATGAATAATATGACCCCAAAAATATGGAAAGGGTACAATATGGGTTTAATGAGGATAATGAATTGTATATTATGGAGTGCATACTTCCAAGTAATTTTATGACCCTAACATCACACCAAGTCTCTTGGGTATTGGACTACTACATGGTGAATTCGAGGTTCCAACTAAGGAAATTTAATGCACCAAGAAGTTTGAGGAAGGGAATTATTACCACCTTATAAATCCTCATGATATGAACTTTATGCACTCTAAAAATTCACTAATCAAGATGGAATCCTTGATGGTATACAAGAATCATCAATAATGTTCATGTCATAAGCTATAGGAAAATACCAAAAGACATAGAGAAAAAGCTTGAGGCAACAAAGATTAAGCTAAAAATAATAATAGATCATGTGGAAGAGGTAGAGTCATCCCTCATAGATGGTGTGGATACCTCTATAATGAAGGAATTTTATTACATCTACACTCTTACAGAATAGATGATACCAAGGATGAGGTTGGTGCTCAATGAATAAATGAACCCCTGTGAGGTTGTAAGAGGAGAGTTGAACAAGAAACTAGATGTGGTGGAATACCTCTTCACTAAACTTGAAGAGGGTTTAGAGGATGTTGATGTAATATTTTTCAACTTCACCAACCAGGCATTAGTTATTAACGTGCACCTCAAGAAGGCAAAGGAAGAAAATGACATTTTGTTCTAACACTCAAAGATAACTAGGACCAAGCACGTGTAAGTAATAGCCAAGGTCAAATCCCTTAGTAATTAATTGAATACTTGATATCAAGACTTGGAGCTTATCTTTCATGCCTTTTAAACAAAATCTAGTGAGCAAGGGGAGATTTTGGATGGTGAAGAGAAGCGAGAAAAGGCTTGAGGCCTTTACGAAGGAATTATAAAGCACATATGTGCTTAATATTGAGGCTAACTCAACTAAATTAGATGGTGTCATAGAATAAATTAAAGGTTCTATTTATGTATTTGACAAATTCAAGGTAGATCTAGAGTAGGGTGCACTTGAATTCTATGGACCAAAGGTACTAAAAGCCTAGTCTAGGGTAGACTAGTAATTTTCTATGGGGTAATGTTTGGCCCCCTTTTTTCGTATTACATGGACCATGCCAACTTATTAGATCATGGTTAGATTTATTCCTTGGAATAGTTTATCATTTTTATACCTTTTAGCGATAGTTAGTAAAACTCCCATGGATCCCATAGCAGCTAGTAAGTAGTTGTATGGCACCAACCTTAAAAGGACATCTCTATAAGGAATTGTACATGGTGGCTTAAGGAGTGAAGATGTTAGAGTGGTGGGGTAGGTGGGGAAAGTGACCCCAGTGCTAACTCATCATTTGGCATGCACTCATCCAACCTAGGTAGCATAGTGGAACTGGTGGGATATTGACCTCATGTAACACCTCACCTTTAGTCACATGCCCATCTGACCTATAAGAAGACTCCCCTTTGGATATAAAATAAATATTATTTTGAATATAAAGGAGAGGTGACCAAGATAGTGAATCTATGGAAAATTAGAGATAAAACTAAGTATTTGCATTTTTTATGAGATAGTTTAGACCTTTGAATGTATAACCCAAGCTCACATGTGAGTTGTTAGGCATAATTAATATTAGTAAATAGCATAGTCTCTATTTTATACTTGAAATATATATAATAAACTATGAATCAATAAATAATATGGTTGGAGAGATGATGTGTTGACTCTTGATTTATTCTATGCAAAGTTATGTTTATTATTTAGTTCTATTTGAGTAATATTGTAGTTGTTACTTGAATTTATTGTGAAATGGAGTTTCATACCTAGTTTTTAATGGTGTCCTTATTACATATAGTAACCTTTACTCACCTGTAAGGTGAATAAGTGTTGGAACTAGAATGAACCAAGGCTTCAAGACCCATGCCTAAGTGCTACCCTGAGGATGAGCTCTTGAACCTAATCCATCCCTATGACCTGCATAAGTAACCAAATGACCTTATGATATATATTCTTCCATATTATGCCACTAAGATCCCTACCTAGTCAATTTTGGATTTTCACCTTAGGACCTATGCTCTAGTGTGCCTAGTGACCTTCCCCTAAATGACCTAGTGCTAGAACGCCACTTAGATCTCTTTGGCTAATGATTAAGTCCCTTTCAACCCTAAGTTGTGCCATGTTGCAACTAATCCAATATAGGTTTGATCCCTTTTTTGTTGTGCTTTAGCTGAGTTTAAAAGGATTGTACCTTGTGTGAAAATAATGCCAACACCATAGCATGATTAAATGTTGTATGCTACACCTTCTTATGCTAATACGTAGCTCCATAAAATATATAACCAACTTATTTTGATATCTAAGTGCATGATTAAGCATAGAGGTTAACCTAGTGAACTTCTTTACAACACTAATCTGAATTTTTTTCTAAGTGTTATAAATTAGATCCTAATATTATTACCTCTCCTAAATAGTATCACCATAATTGGATAGTAACACCATTATTTTTAAAGCAGTGGTAGTGTCTTTATATTGGTGGTAGTGTCCTTTGTATAAGACTATCCCACATTTCTTGGTGCACCTATGTATTGATATCTAATATCTATTCCTACATGCATAGGTTTTAGAACCTTTTATTCTACCTATAATAAATGATTTTTTATTCAAAATTCAATTCTCCATGTAACTAGGGTATGAGCTAAAAAGTGTGTTTTTTAGTAGAGTAGACTAGACATTCTCAACACCCCATTGTGAAGAGACTTGCCTACATACCAATACTCCAAAGAGAGATCATACTTGATTTATTTTTCCCCACCTAAGTTTTGGTTCATGTGCAAGTGATGCTAGTATGGTAGTGGCTTTGAGTGACTTGAATATGCTTGAGATTGGAAATTTAGATAATCTGAGCTTATGGCTATTGTAGATGGTAGTATGAAATTTTTTGTCAAAATAGAGATTGATAACCATATTTGTGCTCAACTTATTCTAAGTTTGAATGCTTATTTTGTATCTAATTTCCATTTAGTGGTTAAAGGGATAAAAGTCATGTATATATACTATTTTATTGATTTTTTAGGTAACAAAATATATCTAAGCCAACCCTATGAGGATTTAGTTTTGAAAATGTATCTATTTGGGAAAATATATATTAAAGGACATTAGTACCATTTTTGGGACACTGGCACCATGTGGCATGAGTGCTCTTAGTATGGCACTAGTATCCAACTAGTGAAAATTGGGCAAGAAGGTTTAAGATCTAGAAATTAGGGTCTAAGACTACTTTAGGTCTGGCTAGGGACACCTGAGGCTTACACAAAGGATGGGTAAGTATGATAATAGGATATAGGATAGGGCTAGGGATAGTTAGTCTCAATAATCACTCTTTGCACTCAAATACTACTTTTGAGTGATACATAAATCATCATCCCTCACTAGATATATAGTCTAAGTTGACTAAATTGGTCACACTCAATAGGATATGCATATATCTAGGTTGTATGAATGAGATGAAAAAATCTCAATGGTCATGTTGCAACTCAACTTTACACTAATATTGAGGGCATGTTTTCCTCCAATATGCATTAATGCTATAACATCCACCAAAGAATGAATTATCATGATTATTTATTCAAATTTTGGATTAGTCAATTGTTTAGGAGTCATATATCATGTTTTGGGTGTTTAAATGGGGGTTTTATTCTTATGAAACACATGATAACCTTTTCCAAGTGACTAGGTGTTCTTAGGAAACCTAGAAATTCAAATTGACATTTTCCTACCAAAACTAGTTAGTTTAAATTTTTGAATATTTTTGTCCAATTTAGGTGTTGTAGAGTAAATTTAAGAAAACATAAAGTGTATAAGGTTTGATATGGATTATTGAAGACACCATGTGTCTATACATGGGTCCAATATATAATTGTATATAATATCAACCTTGACATATGTTCCAAGGTTCAAAATTACTTGTTAGTGACTATTGGGAGGTTACAAATTAGTTATATCAATTATGGAACATAAAGAACATTTAAATTTATGTTTTAGTGAATTATGGGGTTTGATTAATAGAATTAATGAGGATTAAACCCAATTAAATGAATATAATTTTCCTTATTTTGGAAAAAAGTAATGGAATAAACCTTGTATTTCATGTATTAGTGTAGAGAACCTGACTGTGAATGAAACATCAATGAAGGAAGGTGTAATAAAAAAATAATTTATGATGATTTGAATGAATTAGTAAGTTTTATTTAATGTATTATTAATTTATCATATTCCATTTTTAATTTTTTTTCATGAATATTGGTGAAAAACCTAACATAGGCCTGTAGTTCCTTATGATCCTCTCATAGTCAACTGTGAATAATAAGCAATGGCAAAACAAAGTTTTAAAGTAGTATTTTAATGTTTTTAGGAGGTATAAAGTGTTTATAAATGATTTAATAATTATTCATAGAGTTTAAAAACCCATAAATAAAAATAAAATAGCATCCTATCTCCTCTCAGGTTATACAGTCTTATTGTCATCACATAATTAGTCAAAAATTGAAGTTGTTTGTTGAACATATACAATAGGATGGATATCTAATGCCTGAAAAAAAATTATAGGAGTGAAATAAACACATAAAAATAATTTAATTTACTTTTAAAGAGTTAATCATGTTAAATATTAAAATTTCCTCTTCTCAGGCACTTGTAGATATAGTCAACCCTAAGCTATGGTTTTGGGGCAAAATCCCATTTTCTAGTGTTTCACCTAATGAAAATTATCCAATATTTGTATATTACTATAAATAAATGTATTTTAAGATATTTTTAAGGTTTTTTTTTGTATTATTCCTTTTATTATAGATTGTTATGGTTGTGTGTGTTAGGGAATAATAGGCCTAATTAAGCCTAAATAGAGACCTAAATAGAGATAAAAGTATGACATTCTAGTAGAGATAGGTCTTAAAAATTACTCAAGATATTAAAAATGATATAGGGTGTTATGAAATGTCAATAACCATTCAAAAATCATCTATAATAGACCATACATGAGGAAGAAGCCAAAAAAAAGGCTACTAGATAAGCTTGTCAAAGCAAGGAAGTAGCAAATGTTGAAAGGATTGTTATGAGGAATATTTTGGATGCATTATAGGGTTCAAATAGGATTTGATATAGTTGGATATGATGATGAGTACTCTAATATATCCAAAATTATCTGACATATTTTTGGATCAAAGTTACTAATCTGCCTTCTTCAATGTATGGGAGAACTAAAGCAAAACTAATAAGAAAGGTAAAAGGGATTACTAGAGAACTAAGGCATTGAGATTGTTTACAGAGGTAATAGGTAAAGATTGAGATGTAAATAAAATATTTACATGAGTATTATTTTAAATAATAATATTATCCTTAATGGATGAGATGACAAAGTAATAGCGAAGAAAATAATAGATATCTTGAGAGATATTATGAAATGCATGTTGCAAATCAATGAGTTTTTGTCAAAGAATGAGCATAGTAAATCATTACAATAGTGATAGTTGATAAGTGGGTGACAAGTGTGAGTGTATAATTATATTATATGGATATAAGGACTTGAGATATGCTCAATTATGGTTAAGATAGAAGGTTTTTTCAAGTAGAGAGAGTTTTGATGCTTCAAAAGTGGCTAGAGAGTCTTGTAACCAAAGAAGATAAGCTGTGAAGTGATTGTAGATCAAGAGATCTAGTTTAATGAGTTAATAGATAAGAGAATTACAGAGGTGAGTGTAATAAATTATGGTTTATATCTAAATTAGATAAGACCATTAAATCCATGTGCATCATTTGGTATCAGAGTGAGAAGTTCATTGGGAAGAAGATAAAGAAAGTTTCAAGCAAAGGAAGGTACAAATTTATTTTATTTTTCATTTCATCTATTTGATAAATTCATAAAATAATGATGAAGGTTTATAGCTAATTTGTAGGTATATTATAAGAGAGGTAGAAATATAAGTGAAGAGGTAAGATTTTGTGGTGAATCCCTTAAGCCAAGGAGCCTTAGAGAGAGAAATAAGAGAGATAGTGAATGCTCAAAAGGAGGGAGCTCAAGGAGAGCTTGAAGATAGAAGAGAGAGATCTAGGTGAAGGTAAAGGAGACAAGTAGTTAAGATTTTAAATAATATATAGGTCAAGGTGAGACCTAGAAATAGTGTGAAGAGTAATGAGTGAAAGAGAGATGAAGGGCTTAAAGAGTGAGGAATACCATAAGAAGATAGAAGTGAAGAAAAGATAACTAGAGAGAGAAAAGGAGATTATTGAGATAAATATGGTATTTAAAAGGTTAGATCAAGTATTGGAAGAGTTGATACCAATATTATTTATATAGATAAATAGTAAATTGAGATGGCCTCTCAAAAAGATGATATAGAAGCAAATAAGACAAATGGTGAAGATATTAGCAAGGTAACCTAGAAGAAGAAGAAAATGGGAAAGCAAGCCTCAAAATATTATGAATAATAAATTATTGGAATGTGTGTATATAGGTTAAAATTTTATTGGATATGAAGAACATTGGAATCATGAACAATATGATAACATTGAGGAACAAGCTGATTAGATAGCTAAGTATGGTGATATAATTCAATGCTACCCTCAAGAAGTTAAACCACTTGATGAAGAAGAAAGAGAAAGTGAGTTTATATAAGAAAATTAATTCTTAATAATAATGAAATCAAAAGTTTTGAGTCAAGAAATTTTATAAGAGATCAAATAATTAAAAAACTATTGTAACATTGTGAATAAGAGTATGACTGAGAACAAGAGCAAAGGTGAAGACAACGAAGAACACGTTTCCAAAGCAATAGGAGAAGAAATTTAATCAGTTAACAAGAATATTTAGGTGTTGAATGATAGAAAAAAATATGTGTTATAGTCATCCCAACATGATAATTTGTATTTAAATCAATAATTGGAGGAGATGTTTGTAGACTTGTCTTGTCACTTATCATTGGTCAAGAGTAAGGAGTATCTAGAAGATTTTGATAAGAAGGTTGTAATGTTGAGATAGTTGGATATGGGAAATGAAGTAACTGATCAAAAGGAGAATGAATAGAAGTAGAGAGAGATAAATAGAATGCTATGGAATAAGTTGACATTATTGTAGATGAAAAGATGACACAACAAGACACAATCCAACAAGCAACAGATCCAGGAATAGCAAAGACAAGTGTTTAATTGAAAGAGTTTGGTTTTAGAGAATATAATAAGGAGGTTTTTATGATTTACTTGTGTTTCATGTGTAGGTTTGTTATAGGAGAACACCAAGATGTTGAAAATGATTAGGTTGAAGATCAACATCTAGAGAGGTAACCTCAAAAGAGGAAGCAATATGGCATTATTCAAATACCAAGGAGGTCTATGAATCACTAATAGGCCTTGGGATATAGGATGACATGAAAATTAAAATAGGGATGTTTTAAATAGCATGAAATATAAACTAGTTATAAAGTTTAGAGGAAATTTTCTTTTACTCCTCAATAGTATGATGCAGGAACATTCTCCAAAGGATGAATTACCATGATTCTTTGATCAAATTTTGGATTGATCAAGTGTTTTGGAGTCATATATAATTTTTTGATTCTTTAAAGTATTTTTTAGTTTTAGGACACACTTTATAACCTTTTTCAATCAGCTAGGTGTGCTTAGGAAGTCTAGAAATTTAAATTGGCATTTTCCCACCAAAACTAGTTAGTTTGAATTTTTGAATATTTTTGTCCAACTTAGGTGTTTTAGAGTAAATTGAAAAAAATCTCAAGTGTCTAAGGCTTGATATGACTTATTAAAGACACCATGTGTCTATACATGGGTCTAATAAATACTTGTATGTAATATCAACCTTGTCATATGTTCCAAGGTTGAAAATTAGTTGCTAGTGACCATTGGGAGGTTACAAATTAGCTAGATCAGTTATGGAATATAAAATAACTTGTAAATTGTTAAAATACATAAAATGTAATAATTACATATCTAGAAATGAGTTAATGATAAAATCATAACATAATGAGCCCATATCAATCAAACACAACACATATATTTAACTTGAGAAAGCCTCAAAAGAGGTAAAACAAACCATCAAAGTGATATTCAATATTGAGAAACAATAATAACCCCGATACTTCAAACTTATTCATCTCACTTCTCACATAAATTCTTCATAAATTTTTATCAAACATGTATTTACCACAAAAGAAATACTTGAATATCTTTATGTTTTATTTTTTATGTTAATTACAATAGGGGTAAAACCCATTTATAATGATTCACAAGGGGATGTGACCATTACGAAAATATTAAATATTAATATTAAATAGCTATAATAAACATTTGGTAAATATTAAATAACTATAATAAAATTATTTATTTTCCCAAAGTTTACACCTCAAGTAAAAAAATAATATATTATTATTTATTTAATTACTTACCAATTCAAACCAAATGTTAATAATAACTACTTAGACATTAATTTATCTAACACTCCCCCTTAATGCTAAGTGGGAATAAAATCCATAGTCACCATAAAAGAATTATACTATGTGCAAAATATCAAGGATTTAAAAACTTTCATCATGCAAAAAATCACCTTTGACATAAAAGGAATTATAATCCATAAACTAATTAAAATTAAGTTAAGGATAACATGATTTTTATATTACATCTCACTATCTATCATGAATAATCACTACGCATAATTGAAGTTTTTTATAATATAAGGACCTCTATTACAAATTATGATTTTTAATGTATTGGGGTATAAAATTAAAACTTCTGCATAATTTTTAATCAAATAACATAAATTTCACATGAAGTTTACAATGATTTACAATGAGAAGTATAGATAAGAAGAATAAACACATGGCCATTAGGAAATAGCATTGTCATGCACACTCCCCCTCAATGGCAACTCTAAGAGGCCCAACAATGCACAAAACTGACAAAACTTGGAAGCACCAAGTGGTTTTATGAGGATATCTACCACTTATTCATCTGTAGGATAGAAATATAGATCAATATCATCATTGAGGACTTTTTATTAGATAAAATTCACATGAACTTCAATATGTTTAGTTCTTTGGTGTTTTACTATATTTTTTGCTAGAGCTATACAAATTTGGTTATCGTAATGAAAGATGGTACTTTGAGAAACATGAAAATAAATTTCTCCCAATAACCTTTGTAACCACATGGATTATTTAGAAATTTACTTAGAACTTTTTTACTTAGCTTCTATAGAAGAGCGAGATAGTAGGTTACTTTTTACTACTCCAAGTGATATCACCTGCACCAAACTTAAACACATATCCAGAAGTAGATTTATAATATACAGTATCACCATTATGGTTAGCATAAAAATAACCATATAATTTATCATTATCAATAGAATAATAAAATAAAACATAATTAATAATTCCTTTGATATAACGAAGATTAAATTTAGGTAATTTTTAGTGATCCAAATAACGATCTTGCATAAATCTAGAAGCAACAATAACAACATATGAAATATATAGCCTAGTAATGGTTAGATAATTCAAACTTACAATAAGTTTTCTATATAAAATAACATTGTATTTTTCACATGCAGGTTTAGGATCAAGTTTAATACCAACTTTAATAGGAGTAGCGATTGATTTACAATTAAGTATGTTAAAATTAACAAGAAGATTATGTACATACTAAGTTTGTGATACAATAATTAAAATTTTATCTTGAAATATAGCCACTCTTAAGAAATAATGTAGAATTAATAGATTACTCATTTCAAACATTTGACTTAGTTTGCTCGTATTTTATGAATTAAACTAGTTAGATCACCAGTAATCAAGAAAGCATCAACATATAATACAATTAGAATCAAATGATCATATTCAACTTTAACAAAGAGATCAGTATATGAATATAAATTAGAAAAACACAATTATTTGAAAAATGAAGTATCTTAGAATACCAAGCTCAAGGAGATTGTTTTAAACCATAAAAATATATTTTTAGCTTGCATACAAAATTTTCTCTATTAGGATTAGTGATACCTTTAGGCTGATTCATATAGATTTCTTCTTCTAAATCACCATTTATAAATGCATTATTAACATTTATTTGGTAGATATCTCAACCATTTTGGGCTACAAGAGCAATAATAAGTCTAAAAATACTCATTTTTGCTATAGTATCAAAGGTTTCAACAAAGTCAATCCTAGGTTTTTGAGTAAACCCATGAGAAACTAATCTAGCTTTAAATTTGTCAATTTTATAAATTTAATTATATTTTATTTTATAAAGCCACCTAAAAATGACAATATGCCTTTTAGGTGGAGGAGGGATAGGACCCCGAGTCTAATTTTTAATTAAGTCATTATATTTAGCTTGCATATTAACATTCCATATATCATCTTGAGTGGATTGATCAAAAGATTGAGATTCACATTCATACATAGTCATTAAATCATGATAATAATATTGACTTCAATTTAATTTATTAAGATTATTAATATTAGAATATCATATTAGGGATTCTACCCATTTAGGTCTTTTAGATTAAGCATGAAACTCATGGGGTTCCTTATACTCTAAGTTATTTATAACCAAATCAACTTATTCAAGGGCATATATTTAATCACAAGGAGAAACATGAGATTCATGTTCATTAATAGAAGAACACTAAGGAGGATCCATAGAGGGCTCATAAAAGAAATTTTAAAGAATAAGAACATTTATATTCTCAATAATATGATTATTATAGGGTTCATACACTCTTAAGCCTTTTGTCTTACCTCCATATCCTACAAAAATACATGAATATGAAGTGGGGTCAAGCTTCTTCCTCTTAACTTTAAAGACAAAAATAAAAGTAGGACTACCAAAAATCTTGAGATGAGTCACACCAGGTTTCTTTTTAGTCCATATTTATAAGGGGGTATAAAGATGCAAGGATTTGGTAGGGACTCTATCTAGAATATTAAAAATAATGTTCATGGATTTAGATCATAAGAACTTAGGAACACTTACAGATTGTAACATTGTTTTAGCCATTTCTATGATGGTGCAGTTTTTCCTTTAAGCAATACCATTTTTTTGAGGGGACTATGGAGTTGTTAATTCCCTTTTAATACCAAAACTAATGCAAGAATAATCAAACTCTTTACTAACATATTCATCACCATTATCAGTTCTTAAAGTCTTAATATAAAAACTATATGCATTTTCAACATATACTTTAAATCTTTATATTTAGAAAAAACATCTGATTTCTTTTTAATTAAATAAGAATAGATCAGTCTATTATAATAATCAATAAATGTAATAATATATAAAAAACCATTAAGATAAGTAACTTCCAAAGGACCTAAAAAATCACTATGAATTAATTCTAAATGATGTGAAAAATTCACATCATGATTCTTGTGAAAGGGGTTAGTATGTTACTTACAATGTCAGGAACCCTCACAAGTTTCATGATGAGAGGGGATAGAAGGATGTCCAATAAAAATATTATTTATAGACATATTATGTAAACTTCTAAAATTAACATGTCCTAATATTTTATTCTATAACTGAGATTCATTTTTATTATGTGATGTAAGTAAACATGCTGAAGGAGAAAAGATATATAAAATATTATTTTAAGCACCTTAAAAAATAAAGGACCTAGAATGATTTATAATGGACCAATTATCTTTGAATGTTGGGATAAGAAAACTAGATAAGTAAAGCTATGTGGAATATTCTTTAAATATTCATGCATTATATATTAAATTATCATCTATATCTTATCTTTTTTAGCTTGTGAAAGGATAGAAGATGAAAAATCTCCTCTTTTTGGTGCCAATGTATGAAAGGAATATGAATAGTTAATAAGTTTAATGATTATAAATATGTATGTTTATATGAAGAAGATGATGACTCTTTTATTGAGATCAATATAGACTTTTTGGTTATGGTTACCTATCATATTTCTTATGTTATTTCTTGTCTATGTTATCATGCTTAATTTTTGGTTTAATATTATCTAAAATTAATCTAAATTCTCTACATACCTTAAGAAAACACTGGTTTAATCTTAATTATTTCTATCACACTATAATTCATCTCTATCATGTCTTTTCTAGTTAATAATTCTCTATACCAACTTGTTGTTTATATCAAAACTTACTTATACACATCTTTATCATGTTTTGATGAATTAGGAACCTCTACTAACAATGGTGTGGTGAGTGTGGACACAATCCTTCTAGAGGAAACTATGATAAGGTGGTTAATTAGGATAGCAAGATATTGAAACAAGGTTAGACTAGAAATTATGGCACTTCATAGAAGAAGAATATAAAAGGACTAGTCTTGACACAAGTGAAATCATTCATGAGCATATATATGGATAAATATATGATTTTTTTTTTGTTCAAGCTACCTGAAATATTGACTAATTGGTTGGAAAGATTGGACTACTACTGCTTCAATCTTGAAATGAAATAAACTATTACCTAGACCAAAGAAAAGATAGACCAATTGTTGAAACTAAAAACTGATTGAATGTAAATAATAGATTACTATATTTCCACCACCATAAATGGATATATCACTAAGTTCATAGTACAAGGATATATATCATTAAAAGTTATATAAGACTATTTTATCTAAGGAATCAAATGAAAATGCTTGTAATAACTACCTCTCCTATTAAACATGTTCGTTATGGATAAGGCCATGGTTCCTACTCCAACCAATATGGAGTACTTATTTTAGGTATATAGAGATGTGTGCATATGAAGCTTAATCATGGATAGATGATTAAGTAGAGATTGAAATTAAATCTAGAATAAAGATGTAAGGAAATAAGATTCAGAAGAAAACTATGGATTTAGAATAAGAACTATGACAATAGAATAGATGGAACAAATAGAATAATACCCAAGAAGTTGTGAGTAGGAGTAAGAGTAGAAGTAGAGTAGATGATGATCGAGTGTGTAAATGTAATAAAAAATATGATGATCAAGATGAGGAGTGAATAATGAATAAAGATAATGATTTGAGATATTGTTAGATAGAATGAGAGCATGAATAATGAGATGAAGATGAGATGTACTAAGAGGAAGGTGAGAATAGCTTAGAAGTAAAATTCGCAGATGATAGATGTAGTGCACAATTAAATGAAAGGGTATTGATATAAGAAGAAGAATTATCTAGATAGATAAAACTTAGTCATAAGTTAATCATAGGTTTAAGTACATCAAATGAATTTATAAAAAAGAACCATTCACCATAAGAGCATGCATCCTTGCATCCTAATTTTTATATTCTAGTACAAATTTTTAGCCAAGAGAGCAAGAGGAAAAGAGTTGGGAAAGACCATTTTATATAGCATGCAAACCATTGGGGTACTAAAATTCACACAAATATAATTAGGAAGGCTTTGTAATTCTTAGATATAACTAAAATATAACAAAATAATGAAGTGCAAAAAAATAGAGTGTGCACATTAATTCTTCTAGTGTGTAGACTACTACGTAGATAGAATCACATAGGATGTAATCACCTCAAATAGTATCTATGTAGAAGACTCCATCCATACTAGTTAATATGATGAATTAGTCAGGAGGATTCTTAAATTTTTCCATCTATGATGGGTCCATAGACCCTGAATAATACCTGCTAACTTGTAAAATAAAATGGCAAGTTAAGGGTGTCACTGATGAAAGTTTACAAAAATCTTAATTAGTAGGAGATATAGATATGATAGCATTGGAGGTCACATACAAAATATATCTACAATAGGCAAGCCTAAAATACATGTAGTATTAGCTCACCACAAAATTCAAGTTTAAGAAATGTACTAGCTAGACAATATAGGACCTAAAAGAGATAAGGAAAAAGTATGGAGAGTCATTCTATTACTATGATCATAGATTTTCTGATGTAATAAATAAAATAAAATTTACTTTGATAGATAAAGATAAATTAGTATGGTTCTTTGAAGGACTATGAGGTAGGATTTGGTTTACCACTATGTAAATGCAATATGAGACAAAATTAGATGTCAGAGTTATTCTAGTGTGTGTAGAATAGATTGAGTATTATGGAAAAGCTCCTATTTATAATTCAAAAATTGAAAACATAATACAAAATTTCATAAAAATAATGGAACAATACCATGAGGTGGATAAACCTAAATTGAGTTTATGGCACATTGAGTGAAAAAATGAAGGACACCATAAAAATGATTATCCTAAAGTAAATATATAATTTTGAGAGATATATTAGGTAGAAGGACATGCTAAAATATAGTGTCATCTTTTGAAGCAATATATCAAGAATACATAGAATTTGTATTGTAATTTATACAAATTGACTAACCATGATGATAATAATTTTAGTTATTTATAGGAGATTAAATAGGGCATCTCCAAAAATGTATTTTATATTGTATGACAATAAATATCCTCAATGAAAAAATAAAACCCAAGCTTGGAGGTTGATAAGAGTTGTGCAACCCAAATGGGTCCACAGTGGATTTTGAGTTTACCATAAGTAAATAGCCTCATGGTATAGCTAGATAAACTCTTTAAATATCAAGTTAGACACCCCTTGCCCCTCAATAATATTATACATAACCTTGTAATTCACCCATAATGTAGCCATAATAGTTGAATTGGACCCCTCTAGCTGCACAGTAATAATTCAGCATGGGAGATAAAAAGCAATAGTACTAGCATTGGAAATCTACATAGCCATAAGGAATAATTGAGGGGGATATCAATCTAATATAGGAAGAGGTTGAGGTGCCTAAGAAGAGGACTAAGTTTTAATTGATGTCCTATCTACTAGATGCCATGTGTTAAACAACAAAGATTCCTAATCAAAGATAAAGGTCTCTAAATGGTACTTAGACTATTTCCCAATAATACTCCAAATTACACATCTATAAGTATAGAGAGCACATCTAGTTAATTTGTGATTGTGTCTACCCTGCATTGAGTGAAGCTATAGATGGTCTTCCTATGATGAGAGTGAGACCTATAATAATAAAGTATATTGAATAAATAGGGGACATATGGTTGTATCCAAATTACACTATCATAAAGATTAAGGGAGCCCAAAGTGTTCCTCTCAAATTACTATTAATGTACCTAATAAATTAGCAAAACAAGAGGTGGCCTATTATATATTCAATGGGATAGATGGATTTTGTAAAACCAAAAGGAAGGGTCTCTTGCATAGTCTCCATATGACAATTGGTAATACTATCTTTAGTTAGTGGGACCATATTGGGGTTGTATCAAAGCATATGTTATCTTTTAACCTACAAATGGATGATCTTAGACAAGGGGTCCTTATAAAAAGGTAAAATAACATTTTAGAATAAAAATTATTTTGAATGTACATTATCAACATGATCCCAATACATTTGATTTTATATACACCAAGGAATCTTCTTACTTTGAAGTGACTACAAGATTGAAGGAGCACAACATAAGGCCTAAGTCTAGATTGAATAGGGACTAGAAAATGGAGGATAGATGGAAATTAGGCCCAATATATTGATCATTTGATCAATGTTGGTTATTTTAGGCCTCCAATAGTATAGGTAGAAATAGATTATAGACCATAAGAGAGAAGGCTAGGTGAAATTGCTTCAAGTTCATTAGTTCCTGAATCTTCAAAAGCATCAAAGTAAGATCTACCTCAGGTACATATGATAGCATTGGACCCCAATGAATCAATTTAATATGTACTTAAGATGTTATCCATGAAATATGAGATAGATTAAGATGAAGAGGAAAAGGTTGAATAAGTCAAATAAGATAAGCGAAATTCCTTAGACTTGATGGTTATTGACACTGCTAAAAGGAAAGTTGAGATGGCCATTATTATAACGGTAAATAAACCAAAGGTAACTATTACACTACCTTTGAGTGAATTAAATTTTTTTAGTTAAGAAAACATATTATATGGTCCATCTATTCCTAAGTGGTTAATTTATAAACCAATGTTAAAAAAGCTTCCCACTATTCATCATCCATAGGCTATGGTGAATGATACTAACATCCCAATGAAGAAAGAATTGAATCAATGGAACATCTCTCTACAAGAAGAAGAGGCAAGGAGATTTACTACTCCAATTTAGTCAGCCCAATCACAAGTAGAAATCCCAGTTCCACATGTGACCCAATCTTTAGTTGTATCAAGTTTGATCTAGGTACTAGTGGTTTGCAAAGGGTGACTAAGAAAACAATCATGCAAGGTGGTGAAGAGATTACATATCAAAAAGTGGAGACCTTAACTAATTTGACCCAGGAGAAAGGATAGAGACCTATTAAGGATCCAATATTTGAGGGTGTATTGGATCTAACCCAAACACAATTTGAATAATTTCAAGCTACTATGAAAGTCTTAAAGTAGTAATATAATAACTTAGAGGAATAATCTATCCTATCAATTCCAAAGGATATGGTACATTCATATTTTTGAAAGCTATAAGGTCCAAGAAATATATGGTGAACAAACAAAATTTCATGGTTACAGAATAGATCAATGAATGGTAGGCTTCAATTAATAAGGTAAATCAATTGATCAATGTATTGATGGATGGCCAAATTCTTGATTTTAAAATATTCAGCTTGGCACATTTAATTATGGCTATGATTATCTGTCAGAGAGGATAAAGGATATGAATAAATGGTCAAAGGAAATGGAGAATATTTATAAATACTTCAAAAATTTAGAGAGTAACATGGTGCATATATTAAAAGATTTGATCAAAGACCCAACTACCCTTAGTCCTATGGGCTTTATAACAGAGATGAAGTCAAACACAAGGCTACTCAATTCATGCAAGTGGTGAAGAACAAAATCCAAGGAAATATAGGTATAGTCAATTAAAGAATCTTGGACATGATCCTATCTATAGAGGAGAAAATTGGTGATGATAGGAGTATTAAAGGGGCCTTAGATAGAGTTTACAAAGACTTGAAAGACCTAGAATACCAAGAAGAGGAATTATTCATGGAGCCTACCATAAATTCTAGACTGATTGATGATAAACATGATAAGGTAATGAAAATGAAACAACAAAAGTAGAGGACTATAACTGAAGGATATTATCAAAGTCAATTATGTTGACTTAGAATATTCTCTTATTTAGAAAAATGTATATCATTTTAAAAAATAATATTTTATTTTATAAAATGATGTGCATTTTATAAATCACATTACTTAAAGGTCAATCTATTTTGTAAAGTGTATGATTCTAGAATGTTGTATAAGTACAACTGTCCCTGACACTTGTTTAATTATAATTTGATATGACTAACTAACATACCTCAAAGTCTTCTATAAAAATGATATTGTCATTTGTAAAAAAGTAGAGGGAGTTTTAGAGCAAAAAATACTTTGTAAATTTAGAACAAATTAATGTAAGCAAGGGAATTCTACAAGGATTGTCTTATATTTATGTGTGTGTTGTTATCATGGTTGCTTCCTCAAACATCTAGTTTGATGTTTAGATTTGAATTGCTTGTATGAATCTTAACTGTGCATGTGTGAATGTAGATTTGTTAATTTGTGCTTATGTTACGTTGATTGAAATATTTTATATTCATTTCATTTTCATTGTTCATCTTTAAGATGTGATAATGCTATTTTCTTATGGAATCAAATCCTTAAAGTGAATTTAGATTATTATTTACATTGTTTCAAAATCCTTACACATTTTCTTGGTATATTATAGGATCTATGCCTTTATCTATTTCATGTCATATATTGGTTTGAGTGCATGTCTTTGATGAAATTTAAATTTTACCATAATGTCTAGAGTAAATATTAGATATACCTTTTTTCTCTACCCTATCCTTCCTTTTGCTCATTTTTAATCAAATCACTATAGTTTAACTTTCATTTTAAATATACAAGCTATATTAGAGCTTAAACTTTAGGTTTTGATCATAATTCACTATACTTAGTTCAAATTAATATAATATTTCACAAGCAAGTTTTAAGACCATGTTTGCTCCCAAAAAGCAGTTATATTATCATTTTGTGAAATAGTTAATTACTTTGCCACTATTCCAACAAATATCTCAATAATATCACAACCAACTAATCATGTAATAGTTTCTTTGAATATAGAAATGAGAAGTGTTTTGAATACTCTGTAACCCTTGTGATACACTTTTAGGCATCAATAGGTGAGTTTCATTGGCACTAGAAGGAGGGCCTTTAGCGAAATCTTTGTGAATTTGAAGTTTCTTAGCTAATTTTTGTGAATTTTATTCAAAGATCAATTGATTATTTATATATTTTTATTTTTATTAGATAAATTATGTAAATATTACTATTATTCATGGTTGTATGCCAGTATTTAGGTGTATTTAGCTAAAAATAGCTATTATTTGAATATTTATGATGAATTTTTGCAAAGGTATCTTAAGCTTTTTGAATCTGATGCATTTGAGGTTAGTGATAGCAATTTTTTTCAAAGGTTGGTCTATTATATTCAAATTTAGGTTTACTTGGACTTAAAAGTGTAAATATCACTCATACTCACAAGTTTAGAGGTATCTTTAATCCAATTTAGTTAAAGATAATTGTTTTTTGAAAATATTTCTATAAATTGGTGAAAAAATTGCTTAGCATATAAATATGATCATTGTTCTTTGTAAAGATAAGTTTTATATGTCATATTTTAAATAGGATTCAAAGTTTACAAGCTGTAACTACCAACAATAATAACTAGATCAAGGTTTGAGATAAGGCTACCTCTTATTTCTTTGTAAATTCATAAGAAAGTAAGAATAGACAAAGGTAAGCACAGGTTTTCTAAATCTCAACCTAGTTCACTTTTTCAGTGGGCTCCTATGTTCAACCTTTATCAACGTATGACATGGTTAGGTGGATGTTCCATCAATGTAACTATTTAGGTACATGACTTTCCTATAAAAGTTGAGAAATATTTTCCTTCTTTTAGTCCTATAGGTGTGGTTACTATTGAGGAACATATCATGTCTTTTAAGGTTACTTTAAGATTTTTGAATGTCATTCATGAAAATGTTACTTTCATATTATTTCCTTTTACATTTAAATATGTTATATATGATTTCATTTTGTAACCTTATTGAGAATTACATTACTAGTTGGAATGTTTTCAATATTATTTTCATTGATCAATTTGGAAAGATCATCAACAATTCACTATGGTGAAGAAAGATTCAAGTGAAACTATTAGAGATTTTAATGCTAGATTTCAAAAGATGTTTAGCATAACTATAGGTCCCTATAGACCTTATGAAGCTTTAAATTTATATATTTATAATGATACTTTATATCGTATGACTTCTATGTTCCTAAAAAGATATGTGGTAGTCATAAATGCATTGGCATAAGCATATGTTGAAGCTATGAAAATTAATGATCAAATGCAAACCCAAGGCCAATTAGCATGTGATATCCTAAATGTCAATCCTAATTTTACTATATTAAATGTCATTCAAAATGATAATAAAAACATGTCTGCACTTGAATCAAACTCTAGTTTTAAACCAATTACCTTTAAGTCATGTTCATCTTGGTAAAAATCTAAGATTCCTAAATAACACTGCATATGGAACCAATCTAAGATTCCAAAAGATAAAAGAGTTTTGGTTCCAATAACTAATAGTATTACTCAAATTAATAATTTAGATGCACCTAAGAATGAAAATGAATCCATACTCAAAATGTTCAAAAATTGAACACTAATTTCTTCAGTTATATAGACAAGTAGGCAACACTAGGGAAAAATCCAATAGAATCTATTCTTACCAAAGGTTCAATAGACCCAAAAATAGGTTTCATAATAGTAACAATAAAAATGAGTCATCTTGTAATAAGAATAGTCTTAAAATAAACATTTGTGATGTAGATTTAACTGAATAGTATAGAGTTCATAAAACTTCAAAGCATGTTAAATTGGATTGTATAGATTTTTTTAATTCTTTTGAGTGATTTCAATATGAATTGGATACATTTTAGGTTGGGCCTAACAAATATAATACTATAGGTATATTTGGTTATTCAAATGCATCTAAATCTACTGACATAACTATGATGGTGGAGACTTTTAATTTTCCATTCCAAGATGAGAATGAACCTAAAGATACTCCAGAGGAGATTCATGATTTTTAATAGTATCTAAAGGAGACTTATTCATTGAGGAATAGAGAACAAAAACAACCATTTATGAGTTTACCTCCAACTACAACTTTGATACTCCTCCTGATCCTAAAGTAAACAACAATTATATACCTCCAAATTGAAGTAACTCTAGAAATAATATTGAATCATATAGATTTTATACTAGGAGTGGATATAATATTGTAGAGGATATGAAAAATATTAAAGCTAATATCACTTTACATGAGTTGACTCAAATTACTGAACAAAGAGACTTCTTGCTTGAATCTTTATCCAAAAGTCCTAGTAATTCACAAAAGGTTGCAAATGCCAATGTGGTGATGTATAAGAACAAATTAGAGGTTCCACCCTTATTACTAAAAATTATATTTTTTGGTAAAAACTTTCATGATTTTTTGTTAGATTTAGGTGCCTCTACAAATATCACGCCAAAAGGTATTTGTGAAAATCTTGGTTTAAGTCCAATTAATTCTAATAGTGTAGTTACTCAATTAGAAAAATCTATAGTTAAATTAATTGGTGAATTGTCAAATGTGCATATGCATCTTGCTTCAAATCCAAGGATACAACAATTCATATATATTCATGTGGTGGACATTCTAAATGATATGGGATGCTGATTAGTAGAGATTGGACTAAATATTTAAATTTATACATGTCAACTTACTATTCTCTCATGTGGCTACCATGGAGGGGATTTCACAATCAAGTTTGAATTGAGAGGGAACCAAAGATGAAGCACATGATCACTGAATACAATGCATAAAATAAAAGGGTTAACATGGTCAATTCTGATTTAGGAGTTTATACCATTGACACTCCTTAGGTATGTGACTCTAAAGACTCTCATGTTCTTTCTACCTGAACAATGGAAATTATATTTTTATGGTGCTAGATGTAAATATAGATCTAGAGTAAGAATTGTTCTAATCAATCCCATTGGGAAGGAATTTAATGATTCTTAAAAACTTAAATTTCCTTGCACTAATAATTTGGTAGGGTATGAAGCTTTAATCTTAGAATTACAATTTACTATCAAACATAAAGTCATAGAGCTATTAGTGTATGGTGATTCTAAACTAGTAATTAATTAGGTTCGAAGTAAGTAATAATGCAAATTATCTTATATTAATAAATATAAGTTTAGAGTATGGGACTTGATTGAGTAATTTAATGCTTTTAATATTATCTCAATTCCTAGAGAAGAGAACTAATCTACTAATGAACTAGCTTTAGATGCAGCCAACCTTATGCCAAATCAAAGTTAAAAATTATAAAACCTTAGCATTGAACTGGTTTTATATCCCTCATTTCTTGACAATGTTAATCATTTGAAAGTATTTACTGATGATCAATAGATTCTTGATTTCATGAATAACTTAGGAGTATTTTAGTCTCATATCATTGATGAGGTTAAAGAGAATTATCTTAATGAGTATGATATCATTGATGACAAGATGATATAATTGAATGACAACAAGATTCCCAAAGGTATGATTGACTTAGAAAGACTGTTTGACATAGGTAAGCTAGCTAAAATTGTTAAAAATCCTATGGTGAATGGGAAAGATTATAATGTAGTTGACATAGGAATATTAAGGTCAACCTCAACTAGTAAATATTGGTACAAAATGCACAAATGAAGAGTCTAAAAAGGCTAAGGACTAGTTAACTAGATACAAGGATG
The DNA here is from genome assembly GCA_037957365.1 of Torreya grandis. Lineage (NCBI taxonomy): Eukaryota > Viridiplantae > Streptophyta > Pinopsida > Cupressales > Taxaceae > Torreya > Torreya grandis. The sequence goes on from JARHVA010005646.1 coordinate 424,755, forward strand.
TCATTGCATGGTCTTATAAAGACTTAAATATATTTTATCCTAAAGTCATTAGCCATATCATTCCATTAAAAGAAGCTTATAAACCTTTTAGATAAAAGTAAAGACGTGTCAATCATATTTTGGAGCCATTAATCTATAAAGAGGTCAGGAAACTATTAGATGTAAAAATATTTCTCCAATTAGACATTCTACCTAGGTAGCTCACTCAGTACTAGTTAGAAAGAAGAATGGAGAAATTAGATTATGCATAGACTTTAGAAATTTGAAAAAATATTCAGAAAAGGATAATTATCCTTTACCTTCCCTTCACCAAGTCATTCAAATTATTAGTGGTTCTACTATGATGTCTTTCTTAGATGGTTTTTTAGTTTATAATCAAGTATGTGTAAACAAGGAAGACAAAATGAAGAATTCATTCACAACAAAGTGAAGCAATTTTTCTTACAAAAGAATTCCTTTTGGACTAATAAATGCAAGAGAAATTTTTCAAAGAGTTGTAGACTATGCATTTTAAGGTCTCATAGGTAAGTGCATCATCATATAAATGGATGATCTAACTGTGTTTTCTAAAAATAGAGAAGGCCATATTATGCATTTACAATAGGTATTTAAACATTGTGGAAGGTATGGAATTTCCCTTAATCCTAAGAAAATCATTTTTTGTATTCTATAAGGGAAGTTACTAGGACATGTTATAGCCAAACATGGGATTTATATAGATCCTGATAGAGTCAATGTCATATCCAAAATAGAACCCCATAACAATAGAAAAGAATAAAAGTCTTTCTTTAGGAATATCAATTTTGTGAGAAAGTTCATTTCTAGTTTTGTAAAAAGTTTGAATCCACTTAATGATAGTAGAAGAAGGATGCCAAGGTCATATGGAATGAATAATCAAGGAAATCCTTCAAGGACATTAAAAAAGTAATAAGACAAGCACTAATGTTGATAAGTCCTAATTTCACAAAACATTTTTATCTTTATTATTTTGCTTATGAGCATACTATAGCTATTATTTTAACTCAAAAAATAGATAAATGTGATAATACAATTTTATTTATGAGCAATAATATTAATAATTCTAAGTTAAATTATTCTTTGATTGACAAACAATAACTTGCTTTAATTAAGGTAGTTAAAAATTTTAGACACTATCTTCTTAGGAATAAAGTGCATGCAATATTGCTAGACTCTACCACTATATTTATTCTTGGTCACTATGGATTGGGACAGAAAAGAGGTAAATCAGTGTCTATACTCCAAGAGTATGATCTTGAGATGAAAAATTCCAAGTTGGTAAGGTGTTAAGGATTGATATAATTGATTGATACCACCAATCCTAAATTAAGTGTCATGCAAGTTGATCCACAACAATTCCAACCTAATGATTTGTATGATGTAGTTCTTCATCTTCTAATTAATGGTTCTTATCCTATAGGTTTGAATATAGAATAAATAAGAGATTTGAGGCTCAAAGTATCACATTTATTGATCAAGGATGGGGTAATCTTTAGAAAAAATTATGAAGGAATATAATTAAGATGTGTTTCAAAGGAAAAAGTAGCTAAGATCTTGAATACTTTTCATGATAAACTTAGGAGTGGACACCCCTATAGAAAAAAAACATCTCATAAAATAATATGGATAGGATATTATTGGCCCACAATCTTCAAGGATTCTCATAAGCATGTTAGAGAATATATCAATGTTAGATTTTCAACATGAAGGAACCAAAAGCAACTATGTCATTAAAGCTAGTATTAATTGACAATCCTTTTTCTCAAAGGGATTTGTATTTTATATGGGTGATAACCTTAATTTTTTATATGGACATAAATATGTTCTTATTGATATTGACTATTGTATCAGGTGGATAGAGGTAGTAGTAACTAAACAATGTAGAACTAAAAAAGTAATCAAGTTATGGGAAGAGAACATTTGAACAAGATTTGGGACACTAGTATCATTAGTTTATGATAATGGATCTGACTTTATATCTATTGAGATGACTAAGTGGTCCTATGATAATAATATATTTTTTATGTTTTCATAAAATAATTACCCTCAAGGTTATTAAGTCTCAGAATCAACAAATGAGAATTTGATGAAATCTATCAAGAAGTCTACAGCTGAACAACTAAGAACATGGCATAAATTGCTTAAATATACTCTTTGAGTAGATAGAAATAGAGTGAAACAAGCTCTGAAAGCATCATTGTTCCTATTAGTATATTGTCAAGAACCAATATTTTTTATTACTCTTGAGTTTCCAACCTACAAGTTCATGCAAGAGTATATGGAAGGAGATAAAGAGTATTCTAATTAAAGGTTACTTGACATTATTCAATTGAAGGATGCAAGAGAAGAATAATTTTCCAACTTTAGTAGACATCAAACCCTAGTCAAAATATGGTTTGACAAGCATTAAAATATTAAGGTGTTCAGGGAGGGAGACCTATTCCTCCTATGGGATAATGCATCTAAACCAAAAGGAAAACATGGGAAATTCGCTACTTTTTTTATTAGTCCCTATCAAATTATTAAGACATTGGGAGATAACAATTTCAAGCTCACAGACTTATAGGGAGCAAAGTTCACTTTGTCAACTAATGGGCAATACCTCAAGAACTAATTATATGTTATTTCACCTCAAGTCTTTATGGAGTATCCTATAAGACTAGTTAGATTTATTGTAGGTAGGATTAGATTAGTTTCTTTCATTTTTTTTATTTGTAAATAGTGTTTGTTTGTTGTTTATTTTGTTTATTATGTGTTTCCTTTTCTTTGATTTGTTATCTAATTTTAATAAGTCCTTTTAAGATAGTTTTCAAGATCAATATTCTTCTAGATGTTCAAAAATAACTTTTTAAATCAAGAATGCAAGTATACACCTTAAACATTGGTTGATCATGGATTTTAGAAATTAGATATCGATGTTATGATTTTGAGAAATTGGTGAGGATTGATATCTAGGTTAATCATTCCTTAAAATATTAAACCTTGTTCTAATCTTAGTCTGATTATAATAAGGATTATATATATTTGAGTGAAAGTTTGAATTATTAGAGAAAAGTCATGTTAGCACTTATTATAATATTATCACCTAGGATGAAGTTTATAACCAAATATGATTGTTTAAAAATCAAAAAATTTACAAAGTCCTTAAAACCTAGCTAAATATAGTTCCCAACCTTTGTTGGAAAGCTAAATATATCTAAAAAATAAAAAAATAAGATCCTTGTTGAAAATCTAAGATATTTCTAAATAAATTTGATTCTGATAACCTCCACTGAGGCTTTAGATGCCTAGTTGGTAGTAGAGCAAGGCCTAGAGTGGGACCAAAGGTATCTCTATTAGGGATATTGATGCCTAGCTAGTAGTAGAGCAATGCCAAAGCTTTCCCTTTTCATAACTCATGATTAATAATTAATATATAAATATATTATAATTCAATGTTAATGATTAAGGTCATGAAATTTGTAAGTTGTTTTCTAAATTCCATGGAAATCAGTGATGAATCAAAACACACATACACAACATGACTAAGTTTTTATTTTTGATCCTAATTCTACATTTGTAAGACTTTTTTTAATCTTGAATCAATCTTAATGATAGTAATTGATCAAGTGGAATGAATAATTTGGTTATTAGTTTAAACCAAGATTATCTGAATTCTAACATTTTGCAATGTTCCCCCAAAAGTCATCATTTGTTGAGGTCGACATACCCCCATTTTTTTAAAAATGAGGACCCTTGTTTAAATTTAAAAATTGTGTTATATATTGACAATCAAATTGATCAAAATGCATTATTGAACATTGTGTTTTACTCTAGATTACATATAACATTCTAGTATAATATTTCTTTGACTTTATTTAATATTACTAATGTTGGATTCTTGTGTTTTCATGTTGCATGTTGAATGGAGTTACATTTGAATGATTAATATTTAGGTTTTTATTCTTTAATGCTAATTTGACCTTTTATTAACACCTTGGTCTTTAGTCGATTAAATAGATCCATGTTTAAATGGTGTTAAAAACTTTAGTCTACATGCTTTAGTCTAAGTTTTATTTTGAAAGAGATTGAAATTTACCCAAGAACATTTTATTATATCTTAGACTCAGTTTAAATTTTATCCTAAGTTTTAATCATGTTTATTAACACACCTTAAACCTTAGTCTAAAATTTACCCTAAGTATTTATATATCCAAATCCTTACTTTGTTTATTTTATTGTTTGTAGATCTAAAATCATGCAGCATCACCAAATGGAAAAATCTTAAGAGTTCATATAGAAGATCAATGATCTGCATCAAATCCCAAGTTCAATAAGTCAAGATCAAGATTAATGGAATGATTCTAATCAAGTAAATTATATCTAGTGATGATGTCATGTCCCCTTTTTCGTGGACATTGACAGACTTGATGATTAGCCTATTATACGACCTTCGTAGGCTAATAGGATGGATAGAGGGTCATAATGGAGCTTGGCTTGACTTTGATTCACAGAATTTCTACATTTGGTTTTCATTCAGGGTCTTACAGACATGTTTGCTTGATGCTCCTATTATATATGGATATTTGACATGCAGTGGAGCACCTTTATTTTGGTATGGTCATGTGCAGAATCACTCCCTGATTCACCTGCTTCGATCGGTTTGAGGATCCGACGTATATTGAGGGAGATATTAATATTTGATTGATTTAATCAAATATTAATTATTTGGTCTCATTAATAATTAATTATTAATTATTAATTATTTGGTCTAATTTTAAATTAAAAACCCTAATGCTAATTTAAGAAACCCTAATTAGGGCAAGCATATCTTTTGAGGGTATAAGGGTTTCACATGGAGGCCATTATTGATTAGCCATTGATTATTGATTATTTATTTTGAAGAATTTCTTCTGTGAAGACTGAGCCTAGGGTTCCAGGATTCCATTTGCATTGGAGAACATTCCCTCTTTAGTGTGTGAAATTAAGAGGCTATGGAATATCAGCTGATCTATTGCCAAAGTGAGAGATAGCTTCATCCAGAAGTTATCACAAAATTTCAGGTTTGAGAGATAACTTCACACAGAAGTTATTACAGATATTCCAGGTATTTATTTATTCTGTGCTAGAAACGTATATTTTTAGATCAGGGGTTGAAAACAGTGAAGCATGCTTAATTGGCAGCCGTACAAAGTCCGTACAGGTCCGTACAGATCAACTCAGGAACCGACCTTGGCAGACAGAGGGTTTCCAGTGACCGACATCGGTCGACTGAAGACCGACGTCGGTAGAAAGCTGACCTGCAGTGACCGACGTCGGCAGTTTATCGACTGACGCCGGTGACTGTGTGTTCAAGACTATATTTCATATTTATATGCATAAGAAAGGACTACAATTGTAATAGTTTAGAAGGACAAGTGATACAATCTGTAATTTGTTATTAAGAGACTATATTATTGTGATCATTCTGAATTTATTCAATAGAAGTTATATCTTGTTCAGAGTTTTTTTTGTGTTGCTATATTTCCTATTTGAAGGGGACATTACAGTGGTATCAGAGCTTTATTTGCTATATATTAGAGTTTTGTAGAGATAAAAAGAGGCCCTAAGTAAGGGACATTACAGATGAGTATCAAATTAAAAATTCAAGGATCTTAAGATGGAATGTTAAGATGACAAGTGTTACAATCATGGTTAACGGTCAAGAAAATCAATACTTAGTGTGTGAGCTTGTGTATAAAGATGGAGATCAATGGTCTATACTTGATTATGCAATTAGTAGATCAATAGTGTGAGTTTAATCCTATAGATGAATATCAAAAGCTTACGTTTGATCTTGTTAATAAATATCAAGGGTTTGAAGTAAGTCAAAGATCCAAAGGGACCTAATTGCATGAAAATTTTCCACATGGCATGAAAGCATTAAAGAAATGGAGAATATTTGTAAGGTACATAGAGAGCTCATAGAGGTTCCAAGCGGCACACTCTCGTAAGCATGAAAGGAAGATCTATGACCAATGATAAATTTAAGGCTAGAGGAATTCTTAAGAGATATATGGTGTGAATTTGATCAAGCTTCAAGATTTCATAAAATGATGACATGTGTCCTAAAAATGATAATGGGCAGATTTTAAATAAATGAGTAGCATGACATGGAAGTGCCACATAAGTAGAACACATTATACTAGAAGATCTTGTGGACTTGAGCATGTAGAAGGTATAAGTGTGTAATACAAAATGCAATTTAAGTCATCAAAACACATATTTTGAACTTGGTTTCCACCATTAGAGCTCTGCATAGACCTCTAAAAGGCCCTAGAGTGTATGAAAACCCATAGATTATCTTTAAATTCATTGTGTTGAGCCAAGAAGAGTTGGATGATTATTTGTAAAAGGATAATTTGATTATAATTATATCAATGGTAGTTGATAAACATGTTTCAAAACAAGATGTTGAACTATATCTATCCCTAGATGTATAAGGTCAATTGTTTAAGGACACTGAGGTTGTATCTACTTACTTGAATATATGGGATAATAATTGTTCCAAATTATTTGAGAAAATAAAAAACTAGCTATTTATCATATATGAAGAAGAAAATATCATCCCATTAAAGAGTCTTTATGATGAATTTTGGTCATCTAGGTGATTGGACTTCACTATGCAGCTGATAAACCAAGGGTACTTCATTACATTGATGTTCTTGGTCCCATTTTCAAAGTATCTAAAATAGACAAGGGCATGTTGATTAATGAACATAATCTAAGTAAAATTAGTTTCATATCCCCAATTTCATTTGAGTTTTGCTACAATTTTCCCAAGCCTTAAATTGACCTAACCTTCACTAATTCATGGGCTAAGAATCACAAAATGATGGATACCCTAGCTATGTGGTTATAATTTGGTAACTAGCTTATTATAGACCCTTCTAAGAATATACCTATGAGTTAGTGTAGACCTAGAGTTAGGATGGTGATGACCATAAAATAAGTTGTATGGGTGTGTAATTATAGCATATGTAGAACCAATGTGGGTCCCCATGGTGTATTTCATTATTGAAAAGGTAATGGTTCCTCCATTATGTGAGATAATCAATATCTACTAGATAACCTATGTGCAACCATAATTATGTTGGCAATATGATTGTCATTATGGATGCCATTGATGTTTAGGGCTGAGTATAGTGATTTAAGGATTTGAAAAGAATCCTATCACATGTCAAGGATGATTAGATTACTTGTGTGCATAAGTAGAATTCATTCAGTTATTCATATTGATCATCTAGACATTTTGGGTCTCAAGGAAAATCTAAATAGGTAATTTTTTGATGCCACCATTACCATGTGTAGATGAGTCTGGGGGAGTTGGTCATATGGTTATGATAAAATTAGTCCCTAGTTATTATGGATCAGATTTGAAGTCATGAAATGAAGCGTGGTAGAAGATATGAGGATGCAAAGTTGTCTACTCAAATATAATTCACTAAGTGTCTATACTTAGCCAATTTTTCAAAAGGGCTCAAGCAAAGCCAAGTAAACATGTTGATAAGGTTAGAATTCACAGACATAGAGGTGTTAAAAAAAATTATCATATGGGTTTATTAATTTTTGTGCCTAGTTTCTATGAACTAAATCTTATGTCATGCAATGTATCACAACAAAATATACGCATGACCAAAATTAGGTTCTTAAGCATTTTGATAGTGTTTTCCCATACTTAGTCAAATTTGCAGATGGCAAGAAAAAGATGAGTAGGCATTTTTATGGTGCCATATCTTGAAATTATGATTGTTTCTAGAGAATATGGACATATGTATGGAATACCTTATGTGAGAGGATCATATGTACTAAAATTCAAGTCATGCAACTAAGCAAAAAAAAAGTTATGCAAGAACAAAGTTGGCCTTCTAGGCAGTTCTAAGCATAGTTAACTCTATGGTAGAAGAATGTAAGTAGATTAATTCCATAATATATGTCAAACATAAAGGATTTATGAAGATATGAGCATATGATTTTTTTCATTATCATGCCTAGTTTATATGGTCAAAATTTTAGAATAGTCAAATGAGCAAAACAAAAGATATAAAGGTGAAAAGTTAGCCTTCTAGGCATATTGAGATAGTCCCCATACTTAGTCAAATATTCACAAGGTAAAGCTTTAGCTTCTTAGAAGATCTAATAGTGATCACTTAATCTTACATTTAATATTCAATGATGCACAATGAAGTCAATATGTCAAAAGCACCTGTGAGTGAACATGTTAGTGAAAAGTGTCACAATCACAGAGCTTGAATAGTAAATATATGGTGTAGTTCAAAGTCAAAAAGTCAATAATAAATGTGAGAATGCCAAGTGTCTCAATATCAAGATTTTATAGTAATGTGTATAAGGCACATCCTAATATCAAGTGTTACATTCTTGAGAGATCATCAAAGATAAAGATTGATCTTGTTAAAAGATCTAATGGTGAGCATGTGATCATAAAATAAATATCCAATGGAGTGAGTGGAATTAAAGGGATCAAGTTTTTGATGTTTAATGACTTAAAGGAGAGTTAAATACCAATCTAGTTTTATGATATAAATAAAGTGTATTATTTCTAAAGACTCATGAAGCAATGAGATGATATTAAGAGCTTGAGGTTTAATCATACATAAAGAAAAAGTTCATGTAACTTTGAAAATATAACGACACATGGGATCTCAAATTATATGATCCAATAGATGAATTTTAAATTTGTAACATTAAAGATCAGAAGCATAAAAGGATCTAATGGAGCATGTGAGCTTATCATAACTTGATCTAACATATGTGTTTTAAAGTTGAGTAATTTAAATAAGGATGATCAAATCATGGCATGAAACTTAAGATCAATGGTTGATATTTAAGATATGTTCATCCCAATAGTCAAGCAGAGGAACTTGTAGATAAACCATAACATATGACATAGATAATGAAATTGATCATTGTAATTGATCAAATTTGTGAAATATGGCATATGCATCAAAACTAGAACTCAATATATGTTAAAACTAGTAATGAGACTAAGAATCATGGTGGTGGAACATGAGTTCAATATGCAAGAAACTCATATTTAAAGATAGGAACTAAAGTCCAACAAAACTAAGCATGATGTGCTAGAAAACTAGTGTGAACATAGAAAAAATATGAACCCTAGATCAATTGATTATATATCTTTCATCTAGGATACATACACATGTTGTTGGTGTAGTAGAATTGTGTCAAACAAAGAAATATAAGAGACATAGAACTAGAATATAAGAGATGAGAAGAGTCTATAGAGAGAGATAAGTGTGTTGAATAAGGGATATATCTAGACATAGAGACAGAGTAGAAGAGTGAAAGAGTAGAGAGAGATGATGTGAAAAATATGAGCAATTACAGACTAGACTTGTAATAGAGAATTGAGATTGGATTATTTTATGAATCTATATTGTAATTTAGATTTGTAGCTCCATATAGATCTAATTGGTGGGTGCCATCAGATAAGCTAATTTGGTGTTTAGTTAAGGAGTGGGTGCTTCCTTAAAGTTTGTTCTCTTAAATTAGGGATTTGGTACTTCATTAGAGTTAGTTCTCTTAAACTAGAGGATTGGTGTTTTCTTAGGTTTAATGCTCTTAAATGTGTAGCCAATGAGATTTTGACTATGAGACTAGATTAGAGCAATAGATTTTTGAAGATATTCTTACCATGGTTTTTTCAATATTGGATTTTCTATGTATATATGGTGTTATCTTTTTTTTGTGTGTTATCTTTGCATATATTTTTTAATCTACATATCCTTTCTAGTTTGTTTTTAAAAGTGATTTAAAAATTACTAATTTATACAATCTACTGATACATCACCCTCTTAGTAGATGTTGTGTTCCAACAATTGGTATAAGAGCCCTCATTCCTTGGAAGAAGCTTAATCAGTTTAAGTATATCTTGGATGGGAACACAAATGGCTAGTCAAGAAGGCTCTTCCTCAAATAAGTCACCTCATCTTTGATGGATCAAATTATGAATTTTGGAGCATAAGAACAAAAGCATATTTATCTTAATTATATTTTTATGTATGGTTATTTATTATAAATGGATATAAAACTCTTGCTACAACTCCTATTGATCAAGCTACCAAGAAGGCATATGAAATCAATGCTAAGGCTAAGAATGTTATTCAATGTGAATTGTCTAAATCAGATTTTGTCAAAGTGATGCATTATTAAAATGCATAAAAGGTGATGATAAGGTAAAGCAAAAAATATATACAAACATACAGAGGTGTGTTTGAAAGTATTAAAATGAATGAAGAAGAAAAAATTATAGACTACCTTATTAGAGTAGATAAAATAGTCATTGCAATCAGAGGCCTTAGAGAAGAGATGAAAGAATCATTTATTGTCAAAAAGGTCCTAAGATCTCTACCATTAAGGTATGAATCTAAAATCTCTACAATTAAATAACCAAGAGATCTAGATAAACTCACTATTGATGAGTTATATGGAACCTTCACTACCTATGAGATGAGAATGGGAGAAGTAGATAACTCCAAGAGAGAAGCTACATTCAAAGCATCCAAATAAGTAAAATAAGAAGATTCTACATCTAGATCTAAGGAGACTAAAGAATAAGAAGATAACTTTGTTAGAAGATTAAAAATAGGGTCTAGAAAGTACAAAGGTAAGTTACCCTTTAAATGCTTTAACTGTGGTAAGGTAGGATATTTTGCTACTAATGCCCTTATGAGAAAAAGGATAACTCTGAGAAAGAAGAGGATGGTAAAAGGATGAAGCCCCACTATTCCAATAAGAAGAACTTATTTAAAACAATAAGAGCTTATATATATAAGAGAAGATACTGATTCATTGGATGAGTGTGATAGCTTAGATTATGATCATGATTTTACCTTTGTGGTTAAGCAAAATGAATCCTTATTCATGACATTAGGATCAACTTCTGTAGATATAGAAAGATAAAAATTTGAAGAATTTAATGAATAAGATGAAGGATAATTATATCTAGAGTGTAAACTCATATATGCTCTAGATTAGATTGATATGCTAAGAAAAGAGAACTAAACATAGAAGAATATGGTATAAAAGGAAATTAAAAAACTATCCAAAGGTCTTGAAAATTTTGATCAGATGGTAGTCATCCTAAAAACACAAGTTGAAGAGGCTGAAAAAATAGATGTATTCAAACTTGAACTACAATCTAAATCTGATGAGTGCATGAATTTATAAGTATAGATAGTGGTTTTGAGAAAACAAATTGAGAAAGCTAAAGATCAAATAGAAAAAGGTCTAAATCTAAAAGGAGTATTATACATTCTTGATGATTTGATCAACTCTCAAAATCCTTCAAAAGAGAGATCTGATCTCGGTTATGAAAAAGTAAAAAGTCACACAATTAGTACATCTAATAACCTATATGACCACTTCAAAGTTGAAAGAGAAGTAGGAACAAAGAAAGGGATAGCTTACAAGGATGCAAAGATAGATACAATCATTGTTGAGGTGAATAAATCTAAAGGAGAAAAGAAGATTGAAGAAAGAAGATGCAAAACACAAAGGGAGAAGATACATATGGTTTCATAAGAGTGAGAGACTTGAAAAATCCAAATTTAATAATAACTCCCCATTCTACACAAAGAAATGTTATGAGCAGGTATTCTTCCTTTTTATATGGTTATTATTATAAATGTAATGAATTTGGTCATAAGACTAGTGAATATAGAGTTGTATCTAAAAGGAAAATAAACTTTGTAAGAAAAAATTCTGTTGTACCCTTATTAGATACAAATTAAATATGCTACAATTGTAATAATTTTGGTCACATAGCTAAACAATGTAGAACAAGCTTTGTAAAACCAAACATACAAATTGTAAAGAAAGGCATGCCTCCCATTGTGGATAAATCCTCTCAAGTATCTTTAAAATGAGTTTAAAAAGGACTAATATAGTTGATCTACTAACTCACTCCCCTCTAAGTAGATAGTTGTGTTCCAACAAAATATTCCCAATCAAATACAATGGTCTCCAAATGGTACTCAGATCATTTCCCAGTACTACTCCAAATTACACATCTATACGTACATAGACCACATCACATTCATTTAATGATTGTGTCTAACCTACATTGATTGAAGCTATAGATGGTATTCATATGATGAGATTTGTCCCTTTAATCATAAAGTATATTGAAGAAATAGTTTTCATATGGTTGTATCCATATTGCACTATCACAAGTATTGAGGGAACCCAAAGTGTTCCTCTCAAATTACCAATTCATGTACCTGATAAATTATTAGAACATGAGGTGACCTACTAGATCTTCAATGGGATATATGGATTTTGTAAAACCAAGAGGAAGGGTCTTTTGCATAGTTTTCCCTTGATAATTGGTAAGACTATATTTAGGAAGTGGGACCATATTGAGGCTACATCAAAGCATACATTATATTTTAACCTAAAGATACATGATCTTAGACAATGGGACCCTTATGGAAGGGTAAACAAAAATTTGAGAATAAAATTTATTTTTAATGTACCTTATGAGCATGAGACCAATACATTTGATTTTATATACACCAAGGCATCTTCTTACTTTCAAGTGACTACAAGATTGAAGGATCACAATAAAAGGCCTAAGTATAGATTGAACAAGGACCATAAAATGGATGATAGATGGTAATTAGGCCCAAGGAAGTATCATTTGATCAATGTTGGTTATTTTAGGCCTCTAACAATAAAGGTATAAATAGAGCATAGACTAAAAGAGAGAAGGCTAGGTGAAATTTCTTAAAATTCATTAGTTTTTGAATCGTCAAAAGCATCATAGCAAGATCTACCTCAAAAGGAGGTACATATGATAGCATTGGAATCCAATGAATCAATTGAAGATATACTTAGGATGATATCTATGATTTATGAGATAGATTTAGATGAAGAGGCAAAGGTTGAATAAGTAAAACAAGATTAGGGAAAGTACATAGACTTGATGGTTATTGAATCCCCTAAAAGGAAAGCTAAGATGCCCATTATTATAAAGGAAAATAAACTAAAGGTAAATATTACACCACCTTGGAGTGAAGTCAACTTGTTTAGTTTAGAAAACATATTACATGGTCCACCTATTCTTGAGTGGTTCATTTATGAACCAATGTTAAAAAATATTCCCACTATTCATCATCCATGGGTTATGGTGAAGGCTACTAACATCCTAATGTAGTAAGAATGAAGCCATTGATCATTTCTATACAAGAAGAAGAGGCGAGGAGATTTAATACTCCAAGTTAGTCAGCCCAATTAGAAGTAGAAATCACAATTCCACATGTGACCTAATCTTTAGTTGGGGTCAATTTTGAACCAAGTACTACTAGTTTGAAAAGGGTGATTTAGAAAATATTCATGCAAGGTAGTGAAGAGATTACATATCAAAAGGTGGATTCCTTGACTAGTTTTACCTAAGAGAAAGGATAAAGACCTAGTGAGGATCCAATATTTGAGGAGGATGTATTGGAGCTGGCTCAAACATAATCTAAATAATTGCAAGCTAATATCAAAGGCTTGAAGTAGAAAAAGAAGATCTTATAGGATCAATCTATCCTATCAATGCCAAATTATATGGTCAATAAGTTTGAATAAATCATTTATGACACATTCATCTTTATAAAAGCTATAAGGTCTAAGCAAGACATTGTGAACAAGAACCATTCCATGGATATGCAACAGATCAATCAATTTCAAGATTCAAGTAATAAAGGAAATGAATTGATCAATATATTGATGGATGGTCAGATTCCTAAGTTTGGAATAGCTATCTTGGCACTTTTAAACATGGAAATGATTATCTTGTCGTAGAAGATAAAGGATATGAATAAATGGTCCAAGGGTATGGAGGATATTTCTAAAGACTTCAAATTTCTAGAAAGTAAAATGGTGCATATACTAGGAGGCATTATCAAATACCTAGCTACCCTTAGTCCTATGGGTTTGATAATAAAGGATGAATTTAAACACAGGGTTACTCAATTGATGCAAGAGGTGAAGAACAAAACCCAAGGCACTATAGGGATATATAACAAAAGAATCTTGGATATGATCCTATCTATAAAGGAGAGAATTAGTGATTATAGGAGTATTAGAGAGGCTTATACAAAGCTAATAAAGACTTGAGATACCTAGCAGACCAAGAAGAGGAATTATTCATGGAGCATATAATCAATTCTAGACTGATTGATGAATAACATGATAAGGCCATGAAGATGAAGTAGCAAAAGTAGAGGACTACAACTGGAGGAGCTTCTTAACTTCAATTATGTTGACTTAGAATATTCTTTTATTTATAAACATGTATATCATTTGAAAAGAGAATTTTCTATTTTTGTAAAAGCATGTGCATCTTGTAAAGCACATTGTTTATAGGTTAGTCCATTTTTTAAAGTGTCTAATTATAGAATGTTGTATAAGGATAGTTATCCTTAACACTTTTTTAACTATCATTTGATATGACTGATCAACATATCTCAAAGTCTTCTATAAAAAGGGTACTATAATATGTAAATAAGTAAGGAGTTTTAGAAAAAAAAACTACTTTGTAAATTTGGAGCAAATTAATAAAAGCAAGGAAAATATATAAGGATTGTCTCATATTTGTTTGTGTATTTTGTTATCATGTATGTTTCTTCAAATATTTGATTTGTTGTTTAGATTTGAATTACTTGTATGAATCTTAGATGTGCATGTGTGAATGTAGAGTTGTCAATTTATGCTTATGCTAGGTTAATTGAAATATTTTAGATTCATTTCATTTCCATTGCTTTTGTTGAAGACGTGCTAATGTTATTTTCTTGTGGAATCAAATCCTTAAAGTGAATTTGAGTTCTTATTTGTATTGTTTTAAAATACTTAGAATTTTTTTTTGGTATATGATAGGATCTATGCCTTTGGCTATTTCATGTCATATATTGGATTGAGTGCATGCCTTTGATGAAATTTAAGCTTTGTCATAATATCTCGACTAAAGATCAGAGATACCTTTATTCTCTTCCCTACCCTTCCTTTTCTCAAATATTAATCAAATCACTATAGTTTAACTTTTATTATAAATATATAAGATAGATTAGACTTTAAACTTTAGGTTTTGATCATAATTCACTATACTTATTTCAAATTACTATCATCTTTCACAAGTAAGTTTTAAAACCACTATTGCTCCCAATAACTAGTTATATTATCATTTTGTGAAATAGTAAATTAGTTTGCCAGTATTCTACCAAAGATCTTAGGAAGATCACAACTAGCTGTTTATGTAATTTATTCTTTGAATCTAGAAATGATAAGTGTTTTAAACACTCTGTAAACCCTATGATACACTTTCAAGAATCAACATGAATTAAAAAAAGAACTTCAAGAAGAGATAGTTCAAATTAAGGATATATATTTTGGGAAGGAAGAGGATCCTCTATGTATCAACTCATCTAACTCAAAATACATTGCACATGTTATTTTGTCCTTGCCAAACATAATATATAATGTGAAAGTCCATATTTCTATGTAACAAGTGGATACTCTTGTGATTGTAAAAAAATATATATGATACAAAAGGAAGTCTACAGAAATAATGCCTCATGTGTAGTCTATAAAAGGACCAAATGAGTAGACATAACCCTCAATTGAAGGCAATATAGTGGATGATGAAGAAGAAGAGGAATTATAGTAGGCCAAAGTCTTGAGCTTATAATAACTCAAAGGAAAGGCACCCCTCAAGAGTGACAAATCAAGTAAGGGTTTAATTCCTACTGCTCCCATAGGCTAGCTTTTCATTACCACATTTCCATTTTTTAATTATTTCCCTATTATATCACTACCTTCATCTAGACCTATCTCGCTACTGATTGCTATAACCATTCCTTTGGTTTTTACCTCTACTACTATAACCAACAAACCCATCATTATATTATGAATATTCTTTACTCAATTGAATTTACTCATGCCTTAGGTGAAATTGAGACCACAATAATGGTATCCACCAAGAAAACTACAAGGAAGAATCCAATCTAAATTGTTCACCCAATGTCACACTTGGGGAATGTATAATGGTCAAAGATAATATGGCTTTCCATGCCAAATCTAGTTCCTGAGACTAAACCTTAAGGGGATGCCTAGATAAATGAATAAATAGTATAACCAACACAATTGGAACTTCTATATTAGGCAAAGTAACAAATATCTTTAGATTCTAAGAGTCTAGACCTAGATATTGTTGAGATACCCACTATGAGCTAATTTTTTGACAAGTATACTGGCTCTATGTAAAGGGTAAAGAAAATAAAAATAGAGGAAAACATTGGGTGAAGTGTGATTCTAGAGGAAATAGAAGTTTTTTCTCTTTCCAAGAGATAAGATAGAATAATAGGTCAGTCCCCTTAAATTTTGGACTTTAGGTTCTATTTGGAGACCCATATTGAAGTCTTGTTATAGCTCCATGAGGGTACTGAGTAGGTGAAGAAGGAGATGGATCAAGAATTGGAAAACATCATAGGACAATAGTAAGTCATCCATGTTACCTATAACCTTGAATAAGATGTTCAAAATTCATCCTTAAGGTTGTATGGTATACTAGACACTATTGGATTTTTGAGGAAATGATTAGCCCCTCATTTAACTAGAATGGCCAAATTGTTAAAAACTTTGAAAGAATTGAATTTTATTATTTTATTTACACCAAATAATGATTTAATCTATATTGATTTAATCTCACCCTTGTAAGCATCAAATTCATTAAATTTAGTGGTCATCTAGACCCAAGAATAAAGGGAGTGAATGACATTTGTGGTGGCCTTGGTCTGAAGAATAAATGAACATGAGAGGCAAGCATGACAAATTTTAAATGAATTAGAGTTGGAGAATGCATGGGATGGTACTAGAAGGTTAGTGTTAGGTCCATTCTTGATCAATTGACTCATCAAGCCTCATTCAACTTTAAGCATAGGTTTTATGGGTTAACTTTCAAATATATTGAGGCTAATTTGATCTTTGTGAGGAAGAAAGCCACACAAGTGGAGATCTTCTGGATAGGATTTAGAGCCACAAAAGTTAAACATGTAAGATTAATAACATAGACTAACAAATTAAACAAACCATCTCATTTGCATATGAGAATAATTAATGCATAACATCATATTGGGTGTAAAAATTACAAAGAGATGAAGGCTAAGAGGAAGTCTATACCCACCCCATCTACCAGTTTAGCCAATGTGCTAGTTTTAACACTGCCTTTGTCTACCAGTTTAACTACATAGACTCTAGTTGTCAGTAAACCATTCTTATTTTAATATTAAATTCTTATGAAATTTTACATATAATATTTATTTAAACTAACTACAGCTATTTATGATTTATGCATACATGTTTGAGTTAAAAAAGTGTTTTTCCAACACGCACATGTTGCATGACTATATAAAATTAGAGTTATTGTAGTTTATGAGTTATAAAATAAATTTTTGCATTAAATTAGAACTTAAGTTCTATTTATACTAAGATTTAATCTAAATCTTTAATAAATTTAGATGATGAAACAACCCCTTCACCAAGTCTTTATATACATGTAAAACCTTCTTTCAAAGGGTTGGATTTTTTTATCAATACATGAAGAAATCAAGTTATTGATTATCATGAAACTTAATTTATTTCTCCTCCTTTTTATATGTTAATATTTTAACTTCTTTATTTATGTCAATTCAATAATATTGACGTATACAAAATCTATGTATAATCCTGATTATTATCATTGATGTATACTAATCATACATGTGGAAAATATATTGAAAGTTATTAAATTTCATCAATTTAATCAATTATTTTAGAATGTGTTGATATTCTAAGGTGTGAAGGAGTGTCCCCCTCTAGAATAGTCTTCTAGGTGTGTGTTTTGGATACTCTAGATACCTTCCTAGTCTAAGCTATAATCTCTCAACTAAGGGTGTGCAATAAAAACTCTAAACAAAGCAAAATTTAGTTGAGACCACTAGGTTTCTTATACCTATTTTCCCTAGAATATTTCTATGTTTGTTCATATGTGTTTAATAACTACAAATCTCAAGAAATGGTTTCATAAATACTCATCCACTAATGAAATAGACTTAGAAGTAACCCTTTGAAAACATAAGACCTTTTATTTTTCCTTACCTTTCCCTCCTTTTTTGAGTTTATTTTGAGATCTACCCATTTCAAAGCAATTCTCCAGCCAACCAACTTATTTAGTGTATACTTATTTTAGATTTCACACATCCATCCATTTTCCTAGTTAAGAAACCTACATGAATAACCTAATGTTCTACTAGCTGGTTGTTTTAACTAAATACCTACAAATCATTCCCTAAAGTGGAAATTCATTTCCATATAGATCCTAAAATGTTATAGGATGTCTCATTCAAATTTTTTGGTATGCATAAAATCCACATCAACAGAAACAAAGATGGCACTAGAAAGAGGGCACACTTATGTGTTTTCTTAATAGTAGAGGTTAGTCACTATGTAGAGTTATACTGGAGACACCTATAAGAGTAACAAGGTATAGGGCCCAATATATCCTTTTAGTTTCACCTTTTTAAAATCATAGGAGGCTTACAATAGTATAGATCATCCCTAAGATACACTGAGATAGGACAGCTTCCCTAGTGAGAAACATCCTACTTATCAACCATCATATGTTTCAATCCTGGTTAGTTAGATATGATGAATACCAATATGATTTACCAAGGAATGTGGAGAAATGCTTGCCTATAGTTTCCCCCTCAAGTGGGAGGATGGTAGAGGAGCATATTAAATCTTTCAAGGCTGCTATGAGATTAATAAATGTCACTAATAATGATGTTGTATGTAGTATTTTCCCATTCATCCTATAGGATTATGTTTCTAATTGGTACCTTAACTTTCAATTAAACTCCATTACCTCATGTAATACATGTCAAAATACTTTCCTTGCACAATTTGGGAAAGTTACTAATCCAAGTTTGGTGTATCAACATTTCACCATCATGAAGAGGGATCCCAATGAGTCAATTTGGGCCTTTAATGCAATATTTTAGGATATGTATACTTTCTTTAATACTACATACAAACTAGAATTATCTCTATCACTTGAGATGTATAAGAACACTTTAGATCCCATCACTACATTATTTTTACAAAGAGCTACCACTGCTAATACTTTAGCCTTGGTGTATGAAGAAGCTATCAATATTGATAAGCAACTCAATCCTAAGATGTCAGTGGGAATAGTTTTGAATAATGTTTTCCCATATTTGAATCCAATTTTTCATGCTAATAAAAATGCCCCTACATTCAAACAAAATCATTTGTACACTCTACCTCCAATCACACAACAAGCAATAAATCATAATTATGGTTTTATGAATAATCAGGCATAAATGATTGTCCATCAGCAGAACCAACAAAATTAGAATATAAATTATTCCAACACAAAATTCACTCAGGTTGTAGATTCCACTAAGGTTGAATTTTATTTTATAAAAATAATGGTCTAAAATTTGAGAAATGACTTATTGAGTATTCATATAAGTATGCACAGTATCACCAATCAGAACAATAACTAGAATTATATTGTTCCAAGATATAATAGGCCCTTTAATAGACCCACCAGTAATTTAAAACAATAATAGTCCACTAAGATGCCAAAAATCAATATCATCAAGATAAATTTGCCTAATTGGTACATAATTCATAACACACCATAGCATGAGGAATTGGACTATGTGGAATTTTATGTAGAATTTGAAATATTCCGAAGGGAAATGTTCAAACATGATTTTATATTAATCACCCAGATGTCCCTCATAAATTTGGCCCCTCAAGTAAAACTATGGTCTTTAAAAGTTACAAGCTTTCCTTAGTGAAGATGAAAACATTTCAAAGTATATTTATGATGAAGTACAAGTGTTTCAATAGTTCAATAGGAATAATTAAAATATAAGGAACAAATAGCCTCTTACCACTTCTACTCTTAATAATATATTTACTCCCTTGAATCCTAAATTTTATAATAATCCTCCTCCCCATAAGGGAATGATCATCATCAACATAGAGAAGAACAAAGTAAGGGAAGATATAATATTATTGAGTATATGAAAAATACCAAGGCTAATATAACTCTCCATGAACTGGTGTAAATAACTAAACAAAATGAGATCTTATGGAAGTCTATCATAGGGAAGTCTAGTGTAAAAAAGGCTGAAATGACCAACACAAATGTCATATATAAATTCAATCCTGAGGTTCCCCCTTTATTTCTAACCATCTAAGAATTTATAAATAATAAACATTACTATTTGGTGTATTTTACAGCGTCAGCCACTATGATGCCAACCTCCATTTTCTAGAAGCATGGTTTAACCCCAAGTCCATCCAATAGGAATATTTCATATCTAGATAAAACAATGGTACCTATGATAGGATAACTTAACAATGTATGCATCTAGGTTGCATCATAAACTTGTGTGCAGATGACTATCAATAGACTAGTAGTAAATATTCTTAAGACTACTATTGAGTAGAGACTGGTCAAAGATGCTCAATGTATATCTTTCCATAGTCTTCTCTCATATTTGGTTTCCATGGAGAGGAGTTTCCAACCAAATTATAATTTATTGAGAGCCAAGGAAGAATCACCCTATTATAGAGTACAATACTACTAAAAAATAAGTTACAAATCTCTTAGTCTTGGAATATATACATTTACTACAAAACATGTGTTATCATAGGTTCCTGAAGAATCAAAACATGTTAAGGATGAGGATAGTTATGATATAATTTATGTGTACAAAATAGTGTATTATATTCATATAGGAGTTTGGATAATAGAAAAATAATAAGCATTAATTATCATACATTCTTAGGGAATTAAGAACAATTAGTGTTTCATAAATAGAAATAAAGCATTTAGGTTAAATTAGATAGAAAGTAACCAAACATTATACATGGGAATGCACATAAGGAATATAATAATAAATCACATAGGTAACCATAGCCAGATGAATCTATATTGATCTCTTTGAAAGTGGAACCCTTTTCTTCTTACAAACATAGGTATATATAGACATTCCAGTCTATGACTATTCATATTCTTCTCATACTTGGAGTCAAAAGTGGATTCTATTCATTATTCTATCTTATTACAAAACATGAATATAGGACAAAATAGAATTATACAATGACAAAATTATTACATAATGCATGAATATTAGAAAACTATCATGCACAACTTTACCATTTGAATCCTTTTACCAACACTTTCCTAGACTTAAAATGTTATCTGATCCTGAAACAATGTCATAGGATCCTCTGAGAATGCACAAATGGCTACAGGATTAAAAAATGGTTAGACCAATAACATTCATAGTAATCACTCAAGGCATCATTTCTATTTTCACCTCTTTCACATTAATTAGCTACCCTTTCAATTTTTCAACTAACATACAAACCTACCACCTTTTGTGAGTTTTCAATAGGTTGACATAACCAGGTGGCCTCCATGTATGGGTTTCAACCATCCTGGCCCTTTTTATCTTATTAAGTCATCCCCAATACAAAATGTTATACAAAAATTTCAAAATTTGTAGTTTACATAGTAATTAACTTGATGGTGGTGTTGTAGATGTAGATGATGATTGACCAAAAGTGTCCTTGGCCTTAGACTGCACATCCTTACACTGAGTGATGATCTACTAGAGTTTTGAATGTAGATTATATGTAAGTGTGTTGACAATCTAAGAAACTACACTAGAAGAATGGGTTAGATCCATATTGTAGGCATGATATTCTAGCATCACTTCTTGGATCAAACATCTTGGCCCCACTTGTCTTACTAAGTCATCTAAAATACAAAATGTTATACAAAATTTTCAAAATTGGTATTCTACATAATAATTAACTTGATGGTGATGCTATAGACAGATGATTATTGACCAAAAGATTCCTTAGCCTTGGAATAAATGTCCTTACAGCAATTAATGATCTACTAGAGTTTTGAATGTGGCTTAAATGTAGGTGTGCTGACAATCTAAGTAACTACACTAGAAAAAGAGGTCAAATCCATATTATAGACATGTCAATTTAGCATCACTACTTGAATCAACCATAATAGCATGTGAAATTTAGCATGGTAGATAATGATATGCTTGAGTTCTACATTAGTAGTTATACTTAAGGATATATTAGTATTTTTAACCCTTGTATAGATCTTACCACTCAACTGCTCCATTTTTTCTATGTATCATTGAGCTTGGAGGTCAGTGAAGGAATTACATAAAAGTTGACTCTACTAATTAAAAAGGTTATTACACACATTATACCTCACATTTATTTAATCTTAGAGTGCATTGTCCTTATCCTCCCTAGTGGAAATGTGGCTAGCCATGGTTTCTTTGGTGGTAGTGGCCTTTGTGAAGTCTATGTTAGAACTGGTTAAGGAGGTATCTAGTTATTGCTTCTAGTCCATCAAGGTATGTGAAACCTATTATACTTGAAGTGAGGTAGCATCAATTATTCATTGATACTCTTCTAGTAGTGTTATGAGTGTGTTAGCCTCAGTGTTAACATCCTACCCTAATGTTCTGATTATGTGGAATTTATGTGTTGCACACTAGTCCTTGGTTAACTCAAAGACAAGTGTCATGAGTCTATATTAATTAGACTGACTTGCTCCCTAATTGCTCAAGTGACTAACATAGGAGAAGTGTCCTAGATAATCTTGGAAGCTTTGTGTAGGCAATATTTCAACTCCACATTCTTGGCCTTGGAATGATCCATTTCTTATTCCAGAGAGGTAGCCTTAAATGTAATGGAATCTTCAAATGTTGCAGTACCCTATAACTATTTTTTTAGTGGTAGTTTGGATACATATAATGAGGCTTCTTATTGAAGGTGTAATTTTGCCAATGTTCCTATAGTTATTGAAGGATTGGGTCATGGAATGGTCATAAGTGGAAGAGAGAAGGTTGTGCACTAAGTACCCATAATTGGAATGTCCCATATCAAGACTCCTCCTAAAGGAAATTCTAGATATTCAACACCTGTTGTAGTTAAAAATGGTTCTTCTTCTTTTTCTAGTGGTTTCTTTTTCGCTTGTTATTGCTCAAGCACTTATTGTTGTTGTGTTGTAACCTCTTTTTTAGGCTTCATGTGTTGCTTAACATCTTTATCTTGATTTCTCTCAGATTTTTCTACTACCTTCCTTTTGAGCTCATCTTATGAAACTATATTTTTTGCATGTTCCTCTTCTTATAGATTTTATACATGCTCTTATTCTTTTTTCTATTCCTCAAGTGAAATAGCCTTGGCTTGGTTAGCCTTAGCTTGTGCCTATGCCATTAGGTTAACTTGTGCCTTGGGTACATGTGTTTATTGTTCCTACATTTGGGCCTATTATTTACATAAGGATTCATCTTCTTCTTATTTATTTTTATTTGAAACTTCTTCAAATTGATATTGTGCATGATTTTTCTCCTCTAGATCCTTCTTTTCCTATGTTGATATGTCCTATTATTGTTGATTTTCTTTAGCTTAAATTTTGGTAGCGAATCTAGTATATTTATTATTATTATCTTCCTTAATTTTATTTTTATGTGTTTCATATGCTTGCTTTGTTACATTATTATCTTATTTTGCCTTCTTTTCAACTTCTAGAGCCTTTTTTCAATCAACCTCTACATCCTAGGCCTTTTGTATGGCCTTGGATTTTTCAACTTATTGACTTACTCATTAAGTTTGTTTTTATTGGGCATGGTCTTTCTAGCATTTATTTTCCTCTTACCTGACTCATCATTCTAATGTATGAGATACTTCTTCCTATAAAGCCTATTTTTATTTAGTTATAGGTTGATTTTGTGTTAGTTATTCAAATTCTAGGGCTTATTTTAAAGGTGGTGAATTATTTAGCTAGACCATGGAGCTAGAAAATTGTATTTTATTTTGCCCTAAAGTAACTAACCTACATTTGGGTGGTGGTGAAGTTATATATGGAAAAGGATACACTTCCTAATTTATGGTTCTCTTGTTAAAGGTACATTATTCAAGGGTAGGCAAAACCCTAGCCTCTCATCGAGTTCTGGGTATGTCCACCAGATAATCCTATGGAATTTACTATAGTGGTGCAAAGACATCAATGGCTATAAAAGTGGTATAGGGTAACTACAAGAAGAATTCAACCCTTTGCTACATTTTCTTATTTTATTTATTCATAGTGTCAACCACTATGGATGTAGGTCATGGTGATAGTTTTACCCACAAACTTGGAAGAACCTTCTTGTGCAATTGGACCATGTACACTACCATCTAGAAG
This sequence comes from Torreya grandis, assembly GCA_037957365.1. Lineage (NCBI taxonomy): Eukaryota > Viridiplantae > Streptophyta > Pinopsida > Cupressales > Taxaceae > Torreya > Torreya grandis. The sequence goes on from JARHVA010005646.1 coordinate 449,119, forward strand.
AAGAAATCCCTCTCCTCCTCCCAATCATAGAAATATCCTACCATATATCTTACCATTACCTAGTAAACCTCCTACTCATTCATGCCCATCTAAGGTAGGTCATAAGAGATTATGATCTGGGTCACCTTAAAGTCATCTATCTAGGTTTTAATTTTCCTTATCTTACACTTTAGTAGTAGAGATGATGATTGTTGCTCAGAGGAGAGCTTACACTTTCCTTTTTGTTACTATGAAGTTATGGATTCCAATAGTTACTATACTATGGGGACTATTGTGCCAGGTGGTATGTCTTGGATCAATGTTGCATACCTAGCTACATAGGTTTTTTGATTGGTGACTTTGGCCTATGCCATGTCCATGGTAACAAAGAGTGGTAGAGGTCCAAGCAATGACCTCAATATCTCATGAATGTGGATAAACACATTTTTTGTTATTAAAGTGACAAAAACATGTTATCTTATGTATTTCAAGACATCTAGCATCACCCAAGTATGTGTGGAGATCAGCTCTAAACACTCCTCCCATCATATTTTGAATTTATCCTCATAAGATAGGGCATAATGATCAGGTGTCCATATCAGGTTGTATAATTGTTTTGCTAGCTAGTAGTTGATGTCGAGGTGCACCTCACCTTCAAGGGACTTATATTAGGTTAAAAATAATATAAAGATGAGAAATTAGTATTGTAAGGTCTAATTGGAAGTCATGTGACACTTATCAATGTTTGTGAGTAGCTCTTGAATAAAATATCTAGGCCAATTAAACTCCTCATTATGGTGGATCATGTGATGTGTAATGTCCACCATGCATTTTGGGATTTGTTTTATAGACTTTGTGGTCTACTTGAATATTCATGTGATGCTTTTGACTAGGATGCGCATTGGTTCATATTGAATTTATTCAATTGGGATTCCTCTAAATCACTAAACATATAAATCTCTAGCATTCTAAAGGATAGGAGGCATTCTTGTCTTGTATGGAGATAAATAATATCCACATATATGCATGCCCAAAGCTTAGACCATTACTTATATGTTTATGACTAACATGGTGTCAAGGCTAATGTAGATATTGTAATCATTGTATCAGTTGAGAAAGATTTACACAATCTCCCCCAAGTCACTAAAGGTGGGCATACAAAGTAGACACTTGAAATATATAATTTGGAATTGATGTGGGATTACAAGATGCAATGGTTGCACAAAATTCATGGGATCTGGTTGAAAGAGTCTCTAATCTATCTCTTAGAGGCAATCAAATGTCTTAATATTAGTGAATTTTGTTTGTCAAAGTGCAAGGTTGATGCCCATTACCTCCCTATAGGCATCTATCAAACTCTTTATAAGTTGAGAATGATCCATGTTCTATGAGTAATGAAATTGAAAAGAATTTAGTTTTACATAGTAAAAATTAGCTCAACTCTTGAAACTTTAGCTCATGAAAATATTTACAAGGATGAAATGTAGACTTGGTTCACAACCTTAATCCTTTATAAGTTTCATGACTATTGGTTTTCATGTAAATGTCATGTTGAGTTGTCTATTTGATATCAATGTGAATGTTGATGTGGTAAATCTTATCTAATCTAGCATTTAAGGCCATTAGTCATTAGCACATGCATTGAGAAATGTCATTATGTTCTTTGTTGTTCATACTAGAGTAAAAATGGATGATGTTCACTAGCTACTAATTTGGTGAAGATTAGATCAATAAAACTTTGGATTTATCATTAACTACTTGGGGTGACCATTATATGGTGAAGATCTTGATTAATATGACTGGACTATACATTTACCAAACTTAATTGATTTATTTCACTCCTACTGACATTATCAGTGGTGCCCCTAAATTATATTATGCGTAGTTAGTGCACTCTATACTTATTATCCCATTTCCTAAAATATACTAAAGAGATCATCTAAAAAAACACACACATATAAAAAAAGAAACACACAAGAAAACATATAGAAATGGGAAATCTTAATCTACTTTGTGTTATTCAAAACCCACTCTTTTAGCAGAAAGGGATTAAATAAGACTATTGGTGGTAAGGCTTAAGCCTACATCCATTCACCCATCCTAGAAAAATGGTTCCCTATAGATATTTCAAAATAATAGTTCCTTGATTTGATATTTTATGTATAATGTAAGGTCATTTCCACCTAATCTCTAATTTACCTAGATATGCTCTAAAATGACTATCATATAACAAAATTTGTTTATCTTTATGAAATTCATTCTGGCACATAGTCCTTTCATGGTAAGCTTTATGGATCTACTTATGAACTTCCTATATCCAAGATGTTATACATCGATAATCATCCATCCCATTCAGTTTGTGAATCTTATTATTGAGAGACTCATGATCCCTTACTCTCATGACCATTACAATGCGTAGATTAGGTACCAAATATTCTATCAACATTACTAATTTAAGACCATAGACCAACTATAATGGATTAAAACATGTATCCCTCTTATAATGCATGTGATATGGCCAAATGATCATAGGAATGTGATCTTCCCAATCATCTTTTTTGATATTTCAGATCTTTGTCAACATCTTACCTAATACTTTATTATAAGCCTCAGCTTGATCATTAGGTTGTGGATGATATGTAGTAATTTTATGATGATAAATCATGAATTATTTAGTAATATAATTGATGGTATTATTTAGTAAGTATGTCCCTCAGTCTCTAACAAGCTTGATGGGGCATCCAAACCTTGTAATGATATTCTAATAAATGAAATTTATTGTGTCCTTTACACCATAGCTAGGTGTTGTAGTAGCTTTGACCCATTTGGTAAATTAATATGTCAGAGTGATAGTATACATTTATTTTATTAGTTTACATGGGGGGTTAATAGGTCATATAAAATTGATACCCCATTATTCAAAAAGTTATTCAGTTAACAGATGTTGCAAAGGCATTTCATCCTTCTAAAATGGATTACCCATGCATTAGCATATGTTGTAATATTGTGCTACTTGATGTGCATCCTAGAAAAGATTCAGCCACCATAACCCACTCTGTAACAATTTCTTTACAGTAGGTTCTTTGTAAAAATGACCTCCTACTATTCCTTAGTGTGCGTATTATAAGATTTGTGGTCGTTCATGTTCTAAAACTACCCTGCATAGTACTTTATCTTTCCCCAAAAGATACAAGATTCCATTTATAATAGTATATGGTAAAGTTATGGTGATAAACTACTTCTGGTCTCTTTCTTATTAGTGTATAAATAATACTCCTTGTTCTATAAAATTAGCAATTAGCTCAAAAATTTTGGGGATTATAGAAATGTGAAAGAGATGGGAATCAAGAGAATCTTCATATAGTTCTTCTAGTTCTTTGCCATTTGAGATGCGACTAAGATGATTTAGTCCAACATTTTTTCTTCTTAGTTTAACATTGATGCAAAAATGAAATTTTTGAAAGAGCATCAACCATCTTTAAATTCATCTTTTGAGCATAGGTTTATTAACAAGGCAGCACAGAGATTGATGATCCATGAAAAATTTAAATGGTGTTACATGAACATAGTGTCAAATTTTTTATAGTGAAAACACTATAGCCAGTGCTTATATTTCAATTTTCATGTAATTATTTTCTATGTCAGATAACTTTCAAATTATAAAATGTATGGGGTGGTCTAATCCACCATCTCCTAGATACACAAGTATAACACTAACTAAAATACCAAAATCATCAACATGAACATGAAAGGGCTTACTCCAATTTGGAAAAATGAGAATAGGTGTAGTGACTAGTCTCTATTTTAGTTTTATGAAGGTTACTTGACACTCATAAGTCCAAATAAACTTTGCACCTTCGCACAGTAAATACTCTAGTGGAGATAAAATGGTTGCATATCCCTTGATAATATTTTGATAGTTCTCTATATGTCTAATAAAGGATCTCACTTTTATAGAGCTAACTGGTGTAAGCATACTCATAAGGACTACATTTTTTGTTTTGATCCTCCAAAATCCCTTCACTATACACTACATGACCTAATAAGACACCAAAAGGTGTAAAAATAAAAAAAAATTGTAATTTAGGGCAATGTGTAGAACTTGGTAGCATTCTAACATGAGGTGTATCTTAGAAAAATGTTATTTAAATAAATAAAAGACTACCCAATCATCAAGATAGACTTATAGGAAGTCATGAATTAAATATTTAAACCTAGTCACCACCACTCTATAAAACATTGCAATTGCATTCTTGAGGCCAAAAGGCATTACCTTGTATGAAAAGGATCCCTATTCCATGGAATAAGTCATTTTAGCTCTATCTTATTCTACAATATTTATTTTATTATATCCACTAAAACCATTCATAAAAGAGTAGACTTTAATATTTGTGATAGATTCCAAAACTTTATCTATGAAGGGAATTAGAAATGGATCATTCACACATGCATCATTCAAAATTTGATAATCATCACATACTCTGATCTCCCTTATTTTATTAGGATACACTACCATGGGACTAACCTAATCTACATTTTATAATAGATAAATTATACCTGCATCTTGCATTCTATCTTATTTAGTCTTCACTTTCAACTTCATGTTTGGATTTAACTTATATGGTTGTTTTTTTATGTATCATGTGCACTTCTTAAGTTTGATATCTATTTTGTTGAGGGATGGATTGATGCCTCTAACCTTGAAAAACTTAGTGGGAAATGCATCTTGATAATCATGAAAAAGTTTCATAGCTTCTAAATGATTATATTATTCCAATAGTCCTATATATGTGCCAATTTAGTAATTTCCTCACTACCAATGTTTTCCACATGTTTTTTAATAGGTTATTGATAAATCTAATGGTTTTAATTAGTAAAAAATTCTTGTATCATTTGTTTCCCTTCCTATTTTGGAATTTATATGTTGTGCATCTTGTCTTCTTTAGTGGGTTCTATGACTGAGTCCTTTACTATTTCTACTGGTCATTCAAGTGTAAAAATATGAGTCAGATCAATATCACTATCATTATCTAAATATTCAATTTCATCTTCCTCATCTTATATTTGGTGTCACAGCTACATAAGATATTAATCTTATAACTTGGCATCTTTATATATTTATAGTGTTTTATTTATATAATAGGTTTCGTTATTCTACATAATATATAGTTATGGTGCTTAAATGTTCAATGCACCCATGGCATAGAAAATGTTTGGTTTTCAGTAGTGAAGTATGAACCAAAGGATTCTCATCTTCAAATACAAATGTCTATATGAAGTTACTCTACACATGTGCCCAATGCTTTGTCTTCCTCCTACATTATTAATGTATATAACATATTGATGGTAACGGGGAAAGTGTGTAATGAAATATGTAAACCCAGTACTTTAGTGTCACATATTATTCAGTCCAGACATCAACACATTTGTGGATATGGATTTCATGGCACTCACCTTCCTAAAATAAAGGCTAATTACTTATAATGACCTATAGTAGTTGAAATCTGCTAATCATAAGTTTGAATGCATCATCCCAATTGAGTTGATCATTTATATGAATTGCCCACAATGTCACTACAACTCCCTTCAAAACATAATTCAAGGAAATACCCCACTAACTAATGGTAGGTACATGAACTTGTAGGTACAAAATGAATAGATTGATATTCTTAGTCTCATAGTACAAAGGAAGTTATCTCTCATAGGCAAAGACAATTCTCATTGGTTAGATTACACAATCACCACAAGCTTAGATGAGTAGATACATAATTGAGTCTCCACTAATAGATGAATATATTTCCAATGGAAAAGTACCTTTTTTGGTTGGATTTATATAGTCCTATATATGATCATCTACTTGATAGATAAAATCAACTTCTAAGTGAGTAGGGAATTTAGAGGATATAGACACAAAATCATCTATAAGAAACTAAGGTACCAATGGATGAGTAAATAATGATTTAGGATTCCATTATTCATATATATTCAATTGTTGAATGAGTAAATATTGTACCTATAGTTTAGTATGATCATATAATAAATTACACTTAACTATGCATAGAGCTTTTAGATTCTCTTCAGAGTTTACCTTCATCCAACTAGTTTCTTGTGAATCATAAGGAGAGTTTGGTTCAACCAAAATGATGTAGGGTGTATGTGCCTTATTCATAATAATGATGACAATAATATCTCAATGATGTTCCTCTATTTGATTTTACATAGTATTGATAGTCATATGACCATCATATGCCCATTTCTTTTTAATCTGCACAAAGTAATGAGTTATTGTTATCTTCATATCGATGACTTAAAAATCACCTCATAGGCTTAGTTCTATGACTTTGATCTCAATATATTATAATATACTAATGAACTCAACTCTTCTATAGTCTATTAAAATTAGAGTCACTAGGATGTAACTTAGATTTGGCCATCCAATCAGCTCCCATGTAGACCTTGGGATCATGTTGACCATGTTTCCAAATTCAAAGATAGCATTTGGAATTTCATATCCTTTAAATTAAATGTTAATACATTCATCTGCATCCCATGGATTCTTTGATTTAACTTACTAAACAATTTTTTTGTCTTCTTTTTCCTTTATAGTACATACTCTAGTAAATTATGTAGTAAGTTTGTGATGTTCTAAGATATGTCTTCATTGCACAGTGTACTTAACAACTTTAGTAAATATATTATCATAGTAACAAATCCATCCTATTACATAATGAAAATGATTTTAACATATATTTGGGTATTTATTTATATATAATCTCCTTTAGTAGAGTTATGGTGTTGAATATTTTTCAATATCTATGAATCTTCATACGTGAGCCCTTTTTCTACAACTAGGTTTGAGTATTTGTCATGTTTTGATTTTTTTATTCCCTGGTATTGAGAAATTTCAAGAGGAGGTAGTCCTCTCTCTATGTTTTAGTGTCTTGTAATGATGTTCATACATGCATCCTCCTTAGGTTGTGCATTCACCATGTTAACATTCCTGATGACCTTTTCCTTTTTATGCTTTTCTAAGACAAGAAGTATTTTGTCTCATGATACTCATATACCCTAAAATATTTGTAGTAATATTATATTTTGGGATTCAAAGGGAAATTTCATTGCACATTATTACTATCTCCACATAGGTAACAGTGTAATGGAGGGCATTGATAACTATTTCCCTTGTCACCTTGGTAACCTCCTCTATATTTGACCCCAGATCCTCCTTTGTTTGACTAATAACATCCTATATAACCTTATTATTATTGCACCATATTTGAGTGATGATTCTAATAGGTGTTATTTCAAATTCTAAATTATTGTTATGTAACTGGAGGGGTCCAACTATTTTGCTATTGTTGCATGATTGTCAGATTCTAAAGTGATGCATATTGGTATTATGGTGATGGTACTATCTAAATCCATGAAGGAGGGGTATAACTAACTATAAATTGAGTTTGGTACTGAGGAAAACTATGAATCCATTGTATACCTGATTGGTTTACACAACCCTTATTAACCTTTGGGCTTAGAATCATCTACTTCACTGAGGACACTTATTGCCTAGTGATGTAAAGTACATTCTTTGTAATGTCTTTCGTTGAACTCATATAAAGTCCTATAATTATTTTCATCATGGTTGTGTGACTTACAAAAATTACAATATAAACTTTATGGGATTTTAACATACTCTTTTAAGAGATGGCACTGCATTATTGTGTGCCCTACTACTCTATAGATTTGAAAAAACTCTATCTTGATCTTAGGATAATAATTCTAGTGATGCACTTCTTTCCCACACTCCATGAACTATAGATTTATCTTAGGTTTATTTTATTTATGATATTATTACATTATTTTCATAAAATCTTTAAATGTGTTTTAAATATTAAAACCCATTATGGGAGATACCTCATAGTCTTCAATTTTCTCCACTTGTAGAATAACAAATCTATCATTTTCCTTAATAACATATTGAGTCTATATTATAGCAAATATGATTCTAGAACATAGTCCTTAGACATACCATGTAGCTGTATATTTATCTACTAAGGAAAATTACACCATATTTATAATATTAGAAAACATGTGATCATAATTGTAGACTAGTTCTCTTGGCTTCTACCTAATCTAATTTAGGTCTTGAATGGTTTAACTTGTATATTTTTTTATCTTAAATTCTATGATAAGCCATTCCTTAACCTGACATAGATGTGCCTATGAAATTTATCTATGGTACATAAACTCAAGTTATCTTCCATTTAATGCCCCTATTAACTTGAAATTATTTATAGACTCATCAGTAATACACTTATCTTCCCATCTCATATCACATGTTAGTAAGTATTTCTCAATATCTGCAGACCCATCATATGTTACTAGGTTTATAAATTCCCTTAAAGCACCCATTATATAAAATAGTGTCAAGGGGATCTATTATGTAACTATTAAAATTGGAGGATATGTTATGTTTGATCCTTTTTGTACACAATAAAGGTTTACCTAGACACTAGGATAATTAATCTATGCACTTTTTTTTTTGTTTCTTCCTTCTTTTTACTTGGTTTTAACAAGCTCTATGACCTTAAAAGTCTTAAAAATTGATGTTTTTTACTTTTATGGACCTTTATAATTACTATCTTCCTAATTTTCTAGTTGAAAACTTACACTCTATCTTGATCTTAGGATAATAATTCTAGTGATGCACTTCTTTCCCACACTCCATGAACTATAGATTTATCTTAGGTTTATTTTATTTATGATATTATTACATTATTTTCATAAAATATTTCAATGTGTTTTAAATATTAGAACCCATTATGGGAGATACCTCATAGTCTTCAATTTTCTCCACTTGTAGAATAACAAATCTATCATTTTCCTTAATAACATATTGAGTCTATATTATAGCAAATATGATTCTAGAACATAGTCCTTAGACATACCATGTAGCTTTATATTTATCTACTAAGGAAAATTACACCATATTTATAATATTAGAAAACATGTGATCATAATTGTAGACTAGTTCTCTTGGCTTCTACCTAATCTAATTTAGGTCTTGAATGGTTTAACTTGTATATTTTTTTATCTTAAATTCTATGATAAGCCATTCCTTAACCTGACATAGATGTGCCTATGAAATTTATCTATGGTACATAAACTCAAGTTATCTTCCATTTAATGCCCCTATTAACTTGAAATTATTTATAGACTCATCAGTAATACACTTATCTTCCCATCTCATATCACATGTTAGTAAGTATTTCTCAATATCTGCAGACCCATCATATGTTACTAGGTTTATAAATTCCCTTAAAGCACCCATTATATAAAATAGTGTCAAGGGGATCTATTATGTAACTATTAAAATTGGAGGATATGTTATGTTTGATCCTTTTTGTACACAATAAAGGTTTACCTAGACACTAGGATAATTAATCTATGCACTTTTTTTTTTGTTTCTTCCTTCTTTTTACTTGGTTTTAACAAGCTCTATGACCTTAAAAGTCTTAAAAATTGATGTTTTTTAATTTTATGGACCTTTATAATTACTATCTTCCTAATTTTCTAGTTGAAAACTTACACTATAATATAGGAAATTGGGTTGTTAGGACATATGTTCTTCTGGTGATTGATTCTTTCTTGTGACTTCTTATTCTTCTAAGCTTGAACCTGTAATTACTCTATGACTTTGTTATACTTATTTACTTAATAAATCATGTCCTTATGATAATACCCATTATTTTATCTTCACACTAATTCTATCATCTAACTAATCTATGCTTATACTATTTTCACCTTTTTCTTCAAACATCTCTTCTTTCTCTCATTCTTCATCACTTTTTTCTTTCTATCAACAATTATCTTCTTATTCCATCTCATATTTCTTCATCCTTTGTTCTTAATCTATTTATTCTCATTAATCATGTCTTCTTAATTATTCTTTATCTATTTTACTACTACTCTTAATTGTACTTGCAACTACATAGGAATTCTTTTTTGTACACTATCTATTTTGTTATCGCAATTCACATTCTGAATCTAAACTTTTATTTTAACTTATTTTCCCTCATGTCTCCATTTTGTTTAGTTCCAAGCCTTATTTACTCAAATAATAATCATTCACTATCATTTCACATACACACCCATATTCCCAAAATGACTACTCCATATTAGTTGGAGTAGGGACCTTAGTCTTGTCCACAACCAACATCTTCACAAGGATAGTTAGTCACTTCAGAAATTTCCTTCAAATTCCTCTAACAAACAACTCCTTCATAGATTCAAAAAATAAGTATCCTTATACTACAAACTTAGTTATATATCTATCTAATATATTAGATACCCAATGCTCTATTGCTCTTGTCTACTCAGTTTCTAATCTCTGCAACTCGTATATTTTTTCTTTAGTATAGATTATACTTTCTTCCATTCTTGGGTTAAAGTAATAATATTCCACCATACTATTAATTTGTCTAGAAATTCAAGAAATTTGCACCATAAAATTTCATATATATCTCCATAAATATGCTCACAAATGATTTCCTATATAGTAAGACCAGTCTATTTTGATTCTTCTTATATAAAATTACATGTTCTTTGGTCTATCCATATATTAATATCTTTTTCCCTAGTAACCATCTTAACATAATTCCCTCCAAAAAGGAGTTCCACACTCATCACTCCATTATTAGTAGAGGTTACTGAAGCATCAGGACATGCTAAGGATGAGGATATCTATGATATATTTCATGTGCATAGAATAGGGTATTGTATTCATACATGAGTTTGGATAACATAAAAATAATAAGCAATAATTATCCTACATTACTAGGGAATTAAGAAAAACTAGTGTTTCATAAACAAAAATAAAGAATTTGGGTTAAATTAGATGTCAGGATCTAACTCCTCAATAAGATTACAATATGATTACCTTGTATAAGCAACTAATCATGGAATTATACCAGAATTAACAAGTAACTAGAATTCACAAATGACATAGAATATGAGAGACAATACACAATCTTGTATTCAACTCATCTAGAAAGAAAATACAATAAAGAAGATGCCACACTCTTCTCACACCTCTATAAGGCTTCCCACACCTCAAGGGCTCCCAGTAATTCTCAATCAAGAGTTCTCTCTCCTACCAAAAATGGTCACAACAATCAACTCAAACACAAAGTTGTTGTTCACCTCCAACCAGTTAGTATCACTACTACCACTACACAAGTACTCAAAGTACTTCAAGTAGATCTCCCATGAACTTGCAATAACCTACAACTCAAATGATCTTACTTACCATGTAGAACTTCTTCCTAATCTTGTAACAACCTACAGATCAACCTGTTCTTACAATTGGAAGGATCTCTTCCTTGCCTTAATCCTTAATTAAAATACATGCCAATGAGTTTTTAAATAGATCCCATACTAAACAATAACTTAGACTTATAATTTACAATAATTAGACATGTAGCCCAAGACTCAAAATAGTCTTTACATGCAAACAATAGGTTCAACAAACTAACTGTTCATGCAACGAAGAGTTCTGGAACCACACAGGAGATCGACGTTGGTCCCTCTTTGTGTGGAGGTGACTGACGTTGGCCGATTCCTGCCGATGTCAGTTTCCCCTTGCACTGGAGATGACCGATGTCGGTTGCACTGCCGACGCCGGTATCCCCGAAACTCAACAACCTCCTCCATGTCTGCATTAGTGAAGCTTTTAGCTCCACAACCTAACATTAGATAGAAAGTAACCAAACATTATACATGTAAATACACACAAGGAACATAATAATAAATCACACGGGTAACCATAACCAAATGAATCTCTATTGATCTCTTTGAAATTGAACCCTTTTTTTCTTACAAACATAGGTATATATAGACATTCTAGTGTATGATTGTTCATCTTTTTCTCATACTTGGTGGCAAAATTGGAGTCTATTCATATTATATATTATTATAGGGCATGAAAATAGGATAAAATAGACTTTGAAAATTATTGAGTACATCATGCATGAATATTAGATAAATATCCTAGGAAAATTTACAATTCAAATTCTTATACCAATAACATGAAGTATAAGAAGTATATTACCCTTCCTAATTATGGACCTTTTATTTTAATAGAAAATGATCTAAGAAAATGTTAGATGTTGGTATAAAGTTGGTCAATCCATAAGGGAAGAATTACCTAGTGGCATATAGGCTCCAATTTTCATGTACCAATAATAGAGTAGAGTACAAAGCCCTAATTTTAGGATTGTAGGTTATTTTTAAGAATAAAATCAAGGAAATATTGATATATAGAGAATCAGAACTAGTGATCAACTAGGTTAGAATTAAGTACTGATGGAAGCTTTCATAATTAAAGAGTCACAAACATAGATCCTAAGATTTAATTTAGTCATTTGAGGCTTTAAACATACTGGCCATTCCAAGAGAATAAAATCAAGTTGTTGACTCACTAACCAATTTAGTAGCAAATTTATCACCCTATAGTAGTTAAAAGTGCAAAAGTTATCAATCAAGTTAGTACAATTTTTCATAGTACTAGATAATATTAAGAATTTCTACTAGATTGTCTAGTTTCTGACTAGTTTGGGATAATTTGAGTCCCAAATAATTGACAATGAAGAAATAATCCATTTGTTCCATGAGGAATTGGGTGAAAAAAGATCACCCAAATAAAATAAAATTGTATCCCACTAGGGATGGTTTCCTTGAAAAGATCCTTTTACATGGATCCCTAATCCCAATCAAAAATGTATCATAAGGCTAATGAGTCTGAGTTTAGATCAAATAATTTGGATGATGGAGGAGACTTACATCATATCAATATTGTTTTGAGATACACTCTAGAAGAGAGACAAAGGGTTAAGGGATTAATCATTAGATATAAATACATAGTTACATGGATTTATGATGATTTTAGGATCTTTAATCCTAAGGTCATCACCTATATAATCCCACTCGAGCTACATCATAATCCATTCAGGCAAAGATAGATATTGGTTAATCTTATTTTAGAACCATTTATCCAAAATGAGGTAGAAAAGTTTCTAAGTCCCAAGATAGTCTTTCCTATCAAACATTTAAATTGGGTGACTAATATAATTCTAGTTAGAAAAAATAATGGAAAAATTAGGTTATGTGTCAATTTTAGGAACCTTAACAAAGATTCTGAGAAAGATAACCATCCTCTACACTCATTAGATGAGGTGATCCAAAAAACAAGCAATTTTGGAATGATGTCTTTCTTATATGTATTTTTAGGATATAATCAAGTGTTGCTTGAATTAGATGATAGAATGAAAACTGCATTTACCATAAATTTAGGAACTTATGCATATAAGTAGATGTCATTTAGACTTATCAATGCAAGAGATACTTTTCAAAGAGCCATAGATCATACATTCCAATAGATAATATGTAAATTCATAATCATATACATAGATGACCTCACCATTTTCTCAAAAAATAGGGTGAATCACATAGAACATCTTCAGTCCATCTTTGAAAGATGTAAATTTAGTATCTCACTCAACCCTAAAAAGAGCATATTTAGTGTTATTTAAGGTAAATTATTGAGCCATATTATCACCAAAAATGGGATCACCGTTGACTTAGATATATTTTAGGTAATTTACAAACGTATGTTCTAAAATAGTAAAAGGAAGCTTAAGTGCTTATTTGGGAAGATTAATTATGTAATAACATTATATTAGGATTTGTATAAATTATAAAACCTCTAAATGTAATACTTAAATAAGATGTAAAAGTGGAATGGATAGCTTAATCTAGAAGGTCTTTAAAAGGCATTAAAAATGTTATATCATAGGCCCCTATATTAGTAATCTTAGATTTCACTAAGGACTTCTTGTAATCATTCGCTTCATAACATAAAATCATTATTTTACTCACACAAAATAAAGAAGAGATTGAGCATCCTATTGATTTCATGAGCATGAACTTAAAATATGGAACACATAAATATTCCTTGACTGATAAGTACATCTTCCCCCTTATCAAAGTAGTAAATAAGTTTGGACACTAAATCTTCATGAATAAGACCATTACTTATATATTGGACCCTATTGTCAAGCTTACGTTAGGATAGAATGAGTTGGGAGAGTGTAGGGATAAATGGATGGAGAAATTTCAAGAGTTTGACATTGAGATCAAACCTACCAAAATTATCAGAGGACAAGCTATTATTCAATTGATGACTAAACTAGACCCACATATCACCATCGATGAAGTCTATGAAACATAAGTTTACTAAGGAGAATGATATTTAGATAGCATTCAATTCATATTCATAGTAATATGTCCCCAAGAACTCAAAAGAGAGTAAAAGAGATCCTTGAGGCTTAAAACTACTCATTATATGATCAAGAATGGAATTATCTATAGGAATAACTATGAAGGCATCTATTTGAGATGTGTATCATGTGATGAAGCCTAGGAGATTCTAGAAAACCTACATCAAAATATTGGTAATGGCCATCCATCTAGGAATAATAAAACCCATAGAATCCTCAAAATGGGTTATTATTGGCTAATAGTCTTCAAGGATGCTCACTCCCACATAAGGACATGCTATCAATACCAAGTTTTGGCAAAAAATGAGGTGCATGCAGTAATGACCTTATAGATCATGATAGAGGATAAGGTGTTTGCCTAATGGGGCTTATATTTCATTAGTGTTATCAACCCAAACTCTTCAATTGGGCACAAATTCATGCTCACCGCTATAGATAGTTTCACTAGATGGACTGAAATAGTAACCACCAAGAAGTTGAGAGCATAAAATGTGATCAAATTCCTTAAGGAGCATATCATGACTAGGTTTGGTACTCTTATTTCATTGGTTTATGACAATGGGTCAATATTATAATCAATTCAATTTACATAATGGTCTCATAATAATTAGATCACCATTAGATAATCCTCCAATTATTACTAACAAGTGAATGGATTGTCTAAATCAACTAACAAGAGCCTCATTGATATTATCAAAAAATAAGATATGGATAAATCAAGAGAGTGGCATATCTTACTGAGATATGCACTTTGGGTAGATCAAAATTAGTACAATCAGGTTATTAAAGCCTCACCATATCTTCTAATCTATGGAAGGTAACCAATATTCCCAATCATGTTTAAGTTGTCAACATATCAATTCATATAGGAATACACAGAACCCAACAAGAAGGAAAAATCCAAATTTTTAGATATCATAAAAATGAAAGAGTATAGAACTAAATCCATATATAACTTCAGTAGCCATCAAGATATAGTAAAAATATGGTTTGATAAAATAACAAAATCTAAAGTGTTTAGGATATCTGACCTAGTGATTCTATGGGACAAAACCCATGAAAAGAAATGACAACATGACAAGTTCACCCCACTATAGATATGACCCTATCAAATCTTTGAGATCATGGGTAATAATGATTTATATTTAAGGGAACTCCAAGGTAATGAATTAACATATCTGATCAATATATAGATTTTGTATCACTACTTCATGGCTGCTCCATCCAAAGATGTCTCTAAATAATAATAGGTGTCCCAATAGAGGTAGGGGTAGGCTAGATTTGTTTTATTAGTTAGTTTCTTAATTTTATCCATTTTTTTATAAGAGTAGTTTTCGCTTTCTATATTTATCATTCTCATTTTATAGATATTCCTTTGTTTAGTCTAGTCTCTCACATTTTTTAGGTAGTTTCCAACTTTATAGAATAATTTTCCTTTTGGTTTCATGGGAATGTGACTGATTACTCCTAGTATAACCAAATAGTAGCCTATTCTATTGGTGTCCTAAATATGTGTTTTGAAATCAACTTGAATTAGTGGGTATATTATAATTAGCTATAAGATCTAATGAATCCAATAGAAGACATAAATAAGAGATAAAACAATAATAGTAAAAAATAATAACTGTATATCTAAGATAATAAAAAAATGAATAAATAAATCAAATATGATGAACTACTTTGATATTTCAATATTAATCTGATATAGAATAAATAAATAGCCATTTCTTATATAGAGCAAGGCATGCATGATAAAGATCAAGGAACTCATACAACATGTGTAGTTTAATTGATATCTATCTACATGAATAGTGGAGGGAAACTCCACACAAACAAGATAGGTGTCCAACTTGTGTAAATGATCAACACAAGTTGACTATTAGTTAAACAATCTTATCTTATCTTACCCTCAATAGCATATTAGAGTGCCACTATAATAAGATAAGTGTCTAAGTTAACTACTAGTTAAGCAAGATTATCCTATCTAGTGAAAATTATTAATAAACACAATAAACTAATTACAATAAGTAATTAGTGCACCAAAATAATAAATACAAGTAAATGCAATAAAGCAATTAAATGCACCAATACCCACCCACCCCCCCATAAGTGAAGCTTAGGTAGGGATATGTAGATAAGAGTCCCAAAAATGTGTAGCCATATTAGGTACTTTGTACAAATATCCAAGTGAAGGAGAAAACCTAAAAGAAAAAACTGAAGGTCTAGGAGACCCCCCTAAATAAATGGTGTTTTTCACCCCCAAAAGAGATCACAAGTGAAGATACTTACTCTTAGTGAAAGGTTTCATGAAAATATCTACAATTTACTCCTCCATAGGAAAATATTAAAGTTCAATGATCTCCACCTAAATTAGCTCCCTGATAAAGTACATATGGATCTCTATGTGTTTGGTTCTCTGATGATGAACTAGATTCTTTGAGATCTAGATAATGCTCGGGTTATCATAGAAGATGATTGATGGCTTATAAAATGGAACACCAAGCTTAGTAAGAATATTCTAAAGCCAAATAAACTTAGTAGTGGTATTAACAACACCATGATACTCAACCTTTGTATATGAAAGAGTAATAGAATTTTATTTCTTGCTCTACCAACAAATGGGACCAAATCTGAAGTGAAAACTATAATGAGAAGTAGACTTACGATCATCATAATCACCAACCCATTCAAAATCTATGTATCCCATCAAGTCTAAACCTATACCTACTATATAGTAAATATTGTATTTGATAGTGCCTTGAATGTAGCTCAAAATTCACTTGGTATCTCTCCAATGAAGCTCATGTGGTGTTTTCATAAAGTGTGAAATCATGATAACTGCATATGAAATATCAGGCCATGTATGAGTCAAATAGATGAAGCTGCCTATAAGATAGTTATAGAATGTGGCATCAACTGAGGGAGTGGAGCAATGAACCTCAAGCCTGACTCTAGATAAGAAAGGAGTCGGTGTATGCCTACAATTAGCCATGTGAAATTAAGCTAACAAGTCCATGGCATACTTGGGTTGTGAAAGTGTAATCCTAAAAGAAGACTGTGTTATCTGAATTCCAAGAAAATAATGCAATAATCCAATGTCTATCATATAAAACCTATCATAAAGTTTAGTCTTAACACTATTGATGATGGATATTGTGCTCTCTATAATAATAAGATCATCAACATAGATTACCAAGTACAATAGTGAATCCTCCTACCATAGAATGTAGACATTCATATCTGAGTGACATCTCGAGAGCCTAATAGAGAGAATAAATGTGTCCATCTTAGAATACCAAGCCCTAGGGGCTTATTTTAGACCATATAGAGACTTCTTCAAGTATCATACTAGTGAAGAATACTAAAAGAACCCCAGTGGCTACTCTATATAAATCTCCTCATGAAGATCCCCATGAAGAAATTCACTCTTCACATCCATCTGATGTATATCCCAACTATGAGCTACACCAATATCTAGTATCAAATATAATTCATATTAGTAATAGGCACAAAGGTTTCTATATAGTTAATACCTTCTACTTTGTAAAAACCTTTGGCCACTAAGCATGTTTTATACTTATCAATATTTCCATCTGCTACAAACTTAGTCTGATATATCCACCTACATCATACTAATTTTCTTCCCTTAGGAAGAGGAATAAGATCCCAAGTGTTTTTACTAATCAATGAGTCATAATCTTCTTCCATCATTAAATCCCACTCAACTATCCCTATGGCTTCTTGAAAATAATATGGATTAGAAGCTATGGCAATGTAGGAATGTGGAAGATCATGTTATGACTATGTTCTCCTTCTATCTAATGGATACCTAACAAGAGGGTATACATCTTCTAAATCCTATCTATCCCACAAAGGCATCAATGGGTGAGGATCTAGAGGAGGAGGAGGAACATGACCTACTAAACCCTATTGGGGAGGTATTACCTTATCATCCCTATGAGTAAATGAAGTAGGAGTGTTATCATCACTGCTATTTGATTCTTCTAAGGAATAATAAGGAGAAATGTTAGAAGATAAGTCTAAAGGAATTTATTCAAAGTAAACACTTCTTGACATAATAAGCTCATGTGAATCTAGATCAATGAGTTGATATCCCTTAACACCATCAAGATATCCCATAAATATGCAAGTTTGGATTTGTGGTTCTAAAGCATGATGCTTGTTTGAAGGTATGTGAGGCCATGATGGACTATCGAAGACTCTAAAATGATACACTCTAGCTTCCTATTACACCGAGATTCAAGAGGTGTTATCCCATTTAAATCTTTATGAGGAACTCTATTCTATATATATGTAGCATAATTAATCTCTTCCACCCATTACTCAGATACTAATGATTTTACATGAATCATACAACTTGTAATCTCTTTTAATAATTTATTATTCCTTTCTACTACACCATTATACTAAGGTGTGTATGAAACTAAATGATGAATATCAATTCCTTCAAGAGCACAAAATTGTTCAAACTTGTTGTTCACATATTCCCTCCCATTATCTATGTGAAGAAACTAGACATACTTCCTAGATTATTTTTTTGCTAGTTATTTGAACTCTAGAAATCTATCAAATACTACACTCTTGATTTTCAAAAAATAAACCCAAGTATATCTGGAATAGTCATCAATAAATGTGAGAACATAGTGGGTTTTACTAAAAGACAAAGTAGGTAATGGATCCTCTAAATCACTATGAACAAGTTTGATGACTTGTGTAGCCCTCCAAGCCTTCCCTTTATCAAACTTATCCTCTAGATGTTTTCCTAAGGCACAACCATAACATACACCCCCTAAAAACTAAAATTGTGGAAGTCTTGTAACCATATCCTTCTAAGCTACTATAAATAGTGGTAGTTCAGGTGACCAAACCACTCATGCCATAACTTACTCACGAAATTAGTGTGTAAGAGCAAAGATATAGAGGAAGACTGAGGCACAAAGTGGGAGAATAAATAAATTCAAGTATTATTGTCAACTTTTCCCACTGTAACTAAGACATTATCCTCTAATTTTTTGATTGATATAGAATTAGGTGTGAATTCAAGTTTCTGAGCAATATAAAAGTGAGTCATTCGGTAGATAGAAAGAAGGTTAGTTGATAACTCTGACACATAGAGGAAATATTCAAATACACCATTATCAACATCAACTATAGCTTTTCCTATACCATCTACCTTAGAATCATCACGTATGAGAATATGAGGCGAGGAACCTGGTTCTAATCTAAATAATTGTTCTTGATCAGAATACATATGGTGCAAAGCACCTGAGTCAATGACCCATGACCTGGGAGAATTTTTTAGTGTAAGTATTGTTGTATCTTTCCCTTTCCCTAAATTTGAAGGAGTGGAAGAATCCTTTGAAGAGGATTAATTGATGTTATTATTTTTTAGAATACCCTTAAGTTCATAAATCTCTTTCTTCCAACAATCGTGTTCACTATGAAACCCCTTTTTACACTAAGGGCAAGGAGTGCCAGTCCTTTTTTGTGAATCTCCTTTCTTATTAGTTGATTTATAATCTCCTTGTGAGGAATATTGTTTCCCTTTATTCTTATCTTTATGTGACTTATTTTGTTAATTCTACTTTTATTTACTTGAGTCTATATTTGATGTTGATGTTGAAACTTGCCTATGCTGAGGTTGAATTGTAACTAGAGCTTGAGATTTGGATGACTTGATTAGACCCATAGCTATTAACTTTTCTTATTTAACCATTATAATCCTAGAGAATAAAGGTGGGCATTTGATAAGATGTGCCAAATGTGAGCCGATGAGTCTAAAAGCTAGAGACAAAGGATAAATATTCAAGACCTAGTTTATGTAAGGCATTGAAAATCAATTGAATATTTTGTTTTATCAATTTTACATTCAGAAAGTTGTGCTCTAAGATATATGACTTTAGTAATGTTGTCTTGTATTGTAGCATAATTTTTAGGATCCAAACTAATGAGTTCATTATCAACTTAGTAACCATGAACCTCATCTATTTTTATAAATAATGATGCTAATCTATCCCATTCCTCTTTTGGGGTTGTACATTTGTCAAGATGGAAATTCAAATCTAAAGACATGTAAGACTAAATGCATCCAATTACTTTAGTAGTTTCAAAGAGAAAGTGTTGTAACTCTTTTACATCAGTAGTTGGAGTAAGAAGAGTTTTTATGTAAGGTGTATATCCTAGCATCATTAACGCATTCTAAGCATTCTATTTCCATGTATTATAGTTGTATTTTTTTAATAGTGGAAACTTAGGATTCCCTATGATGCAATCAAAAATAAACTATCACAAAGTAGAAATCAAAGTATAGAACACACTACAAAACCCCCCCAAATTACTTAGTTTTATCCCACTCAGCAATTATTTTTGGCACTTTATAATTGAGAGCAATTACAAGGCTAGATTATAATTTTTCCAAGTTACCAAAAGCTCATTTAGGCCCTCTAGTCTAAAAGTACAAAAAATATGCACTTTATTATAAAAATTTCTAAATCAATGTGTTGTGCTAAAAAAAATATTAACTTTAAAAAAAAATGGGACCTCAATTCAAGGTCATATGTGAAATTTATGAGCCTTTGAAGTTTCAAAAATGAGTACATGTAAGAGTTACTATATAAAAATCTAAATTCTATAAAAATCTAGAAAAACTAAAAGTATAAAAGTGAAGAGCACAAAATTTTAAGCTATTTCAAATAATAATTCTCTCAAAAATACCTCTTGATGTTCAAATGGAAGAATCTCAAAGTTTCCCTTTTAAATTTGTCTGTTGATCCATGAGGCCTACCAAAAAAAACAAAAAAAAAATGATTTGCACAATCTGTATGGCCGTACCTGGGAACAAAAAAAATTTGTCTTCAAGGGTGACTGTGTCCAAATTGGACAAAATTTATATGGATCTATAGGTTTTCACATCTTCTAAATGTAACCGTGCAGTCTATTTTACTCAAAAATGCTTCAATTTTTAGTTACCCATTACATTTGGGCCTGGTGCTTCTAGATCAAATCCTTGCCAATTTCACTATCTATGCCTAATTTGGACTAAATTATATATGATTTTTACTATCTTAGGCACTATGAACTCAATGGTGAGCTCATAAATTCTCTAAAAAACTCTAATTTATGCTTTTACACAAAATCAACAAATTTATCCTATATCTGGATATTTTCTCTTTAATATTTAGTAATCTATAGATTTAAGATAGCTCTGGTACAAGAAAATTGCCAATCCAGGTAATCAATGAGATATTTAACTAAGACAATGTTATAAAGTGAATGATTTTATAAGTTATATAAAATATAATCCCATAACTCCATAAAAATTTAGAAAGCTTTTCTCATCTCGTTAGATAAAATTCATATTAGATACTAATATTGTTTTGAGATAATAACCATTGATATGGATAAAGTTGGCAAGGACATTTTGATGAACCAAATATTACCTAAACTAAATCATGGTGGTTATCATTTAATTTCATTCATTTTCATAAAAAAAGAGAAAATAAAGAATAATCCAAAAGTCTAAAATAAAATCAAAAGGGATTAAAATCCTAAATGATAAAATAAGATCAATGTATAATGCATCATGAAATAATATGAAGGGAGGAAGAGTGATCAAAGGTATCTCTATAAGGGATATGGATGCCTAGATAGTAGTAGATCAATGCCTAATATTTTTTTAACTTAACATTAAATTATAAAAAAAGCTATATCTCATCCCATTTCTTTGATAAAATCCTTTGACAAGGAGTAAATAAGATCACTTTGACACACACTAGTCCAAGGTATGTATAAAACAAGGATGTTGCATGAACTTACAAAGAGTCCCTTTCATGATTATGATATAATCATTTCTTTTATAACATGGTTCATAGTTTATAGTATAATTGTAAAACCATATATACTACGCTCTTTAAAACTTATGACTATTCACCCCTATGAGTCATCATTTATTGTATTCAACACACCTCACCTTGCCTTATTGATGGACAAGTGGGCACCCATTTTGTGTAAGAAAACTTTTTTATTATATGGATATGCATTCATTTTTATCCTATTTATTATTTTTTCATGGCCATCATAGTGTTTTTAATTGTCAAGTGAAGAGAGAGTTTGTCTTAGTGTCATGTAAATGGTGTCAAGTGTCATTCTGAGGTTTTGACAAAGAATTAAAGTGGTTTTATGATCTAAAGTTCCTTGATGAAGTGTATGAAATGTGGAATTTGAAAAATCATAGATATATTTAGTATTTTTCAAATCGTAATGGTTTGTAACCCTTAAATAAAGGTGATGAACATACATGAAAGTCTTATGAAGAACTCAATTGAAGGTGATAAGGTACTTTACCATGATATTCATTAGCATTTTCTTATGAAAGTATGTGTATATGGTCAAAAGTGAAGGTTGTGTATTTAAAATGATAAAATTACACCTTAATTGGTGATTAAATCATTCATTATACTTTGGAACACATTCATATTCATGACATTGCCTTAATTCAAAAGTCATATGCCTTGAAAATATCTTTTCATGCAAACTTAAAGCATAAAAAAGGCCTCCAAGAGATCCCTCATGCCAAATTTGTATTTCAAAAGACATATAACATATTTTAATTATCTCTCTAATTCTTGGTCTTGCTTAAGTTACCCTAAATTGGCAATTCAAAGCTTTAAGTCTAGAGAAAATGGAAAAAAATGAGTATTTTGATGTCTTAACATGAAACTTTTATGAATAGCAAAGGCTCAGACTTTAAATATGGATTTTTTAAAAGTGTTACAAAATATTTTCATGGAAAAAAGAATCCAGAACAATCTCAAAATCAGTTCTCTCCATCCATCTAGCTTCTTTACACATCAAGAGATCCCTTTAGGTTTGCAAGTGGTATGACCATAAGAGAAAAAATCAAGGTCTATAATTTTGATCAAAGGAAGGGGTATGAGAGAAATTCAATCTATGGTAATTTATTATTATTTTATCTTTCTCTCTTTCATGAACCATCCTTTACAAGTAAAGGCACTAATTATGCCTTCTTCATCCAAGCAGGTAATCATTTTTTTGAGATTTCTCCTCATTTGGGCATCATGATAGGAAAAATCAAGTTTATGGAGTTTTTCAAGAAAATAATGCACTTTATCATGATAGTCTTCAAATGATTTCCACATGTTTGAGATACATGGATCTCAATAAGACATACAATGCAAACCTATAGTTTACAATCATATAAATGAAGTTTATACGATTCATGAGAGCGAAGGAACATCAATATTTGATGTAATTTTATTTGTAGTGGTTTAATTCATGTAATATTTCCTTAATTTAATTTAAACAAAGATTTATTAAGGTATATTCCCCCTCAGACAAAATCAATCATCCTCAAACCACCTCTTAGTCATAGTTTAGCATATGTTAAGGTTTTTGATGAATCCTAGATTTCCATTTCTAGTAGTATATACTTGTATAATACCTCTAAAATGGTATAGTTGGTTGAATCATATGCTTATGCATCACTCATAGTATTCATGTGTTGTCTTGATAGTGGGTCATGATTTTTTCACCTCCATATTATTTCATTCTTTTCCATAGTCTGTTTACTACCATTCATCATTTTTATAAGGCTCCATTTCCATTAAATGTTCTCATCATCCATCACATATAACCACCTTACATCCACTTTCATATCAGTTATTCACTACCAAAGAATATTCAAGGATACCTAAAATCATCATGGTAATGAGGGTATGGTTATGCTACCTTACTACACACTACTAAATAGTAAAGAGTCTCCACCTACAACCAATAAAAAGCATAGTGAGGAGTTTTCATGGGAATGCAAAGGAAAGAGAGACTAGTGAATATCTCATTAAAGGTATTGGTTCATTCCTCTATCCTAAATTTTTAATGGATGAAGGAGATGCTCATTAATACTATTTTTTGATAATATCAAGGCCTAATTTAGACATAGTTTATACAAAAAGACCCTATACAATCACCTATAGCCATGATAAATGGGATGAATTAAATGAACTATATAAATCATCTTGAGATCTTGATGGAATATTGGAGTAGATGGATCATAAAAACCCTAAATTAGAACTATAATTATTTCAATATCTTCTTACCAATATCATCAAGTTGATCTAGAATCAATCATGAAAGAGGCCTACAGTCATCTCTTCAAAGACACATAGTTATAAGCCCAAGAAGTGGGAAGAGCTATGAATGAGACTTTAAGGAGAATTTGAGTTTCAAATGAGGTTATGTAAATTATATTAATAATTTAAATAATAAATGATAAGATCATATCCTATATCTTAGACCCTTTTCTAGCATCCCATATATCATCGTCTGTACAAAAGCAAGACTTGGATCATAGTCAAGACTATAGTAGAGGAAAGGTTTTATTTAAAAAGGATGAAACAATGAGTGTGAAGAGAAAAATGTGATAAATTTATGTTCATGAATAATTTCTTAAATGTAGACCCTAATTATTGATCAAACACGATCATTCACCTCATGAATGTTCACCTACAAAGTTCTCAAAAATATAGGCCTACTTCCAAGCATGAAAAGAAAGAGAATAATAGTATATGGGAGAATATCATGATCAATGTAAGTTTCATAAGGAAATAGAATGAATAGTAATTTAAGAACCATATAGAGAATATTATTCCATACATTATATATTTAAGTTCAACCTTGAAATAACCACCTATATCTATACTAAGAACAATTATATTTCCACATTCACATAACATCTAAAGGTGTAGTTAAAGATACATTCATTAAATGAGGGAATATTGTGAATTCACCTATACATTAAAATTATGAATATACATCTTTAAACTTGTATCAATATCATTGAAATTGCTATCAACTCTTGAAATTACACATGCTTACTATACGAAATAAGGACTACAAGAGGCCTAAGAGCACTGTTTGAGGAGCATTATGCTCAAGAAAGAGATAATAGGAAGATTTAAAATGAATTGGAATTTATGAAAAGTGATAACTTATGGTGAAATTGATATCAAACACTTCAAATTCTCATTATATCACCTATAATAGTGTTAGTGAGGTAATCACTTTGAGATTCTTTGAAGATACATGGTGTTTGATGAGGTTTATAAGACTACTATTGAAAAGTGAATGATAAAACATATTTTAAGAGGTATTTTAATGACATATTAAAGTATATTTAGCATCCATAAACAAAAATATGAGGTGAAATGAGGAAAACTCAGTCATAGGCATATTGAAAACATAGGTAGCTTAAGCTAGTCTTAAGTAAAATGTATCTACAGGCCTCTAGAGAAAAGATCTAACTTTGAAAATTGGTAGATATGGTGATCATGAGTGTTTATAAGTTTCTATAATATTTTTTAAATAAAAATAAGAGTGGAATCATCCAATGTTTTATTATAATAATATACACGTCTATTGATAGTCAACATGAAGCTAGGAGACCTTTTTGGAGAGCTACAGTCTAACATATGGTTTCAACCTCATGTGGGGTATTTTTAGGTAGGTAAACATGATGTTAAATCTTAATAAACTTGGTGATAGTGATAAAATTCTAATTTTAATAAAAATATTCCCTTGAGGGCTAACACATGAAAGCAGACTCAAAACATTTGAGAGACACAACCATCATTTTGAATTCATGTAGGCTTTATTTTCACATGGTGATCAATAGAATAAGGTGGAGAATATATACACATAATATTTTCACACTTTTATTTATTATTGAAATTTTTTATCTTGTAAGAACCTACCATGTCTCAATCTCTCTGAGTGCATGCCTTAAGGGGTGCATCACGAAAAGGGTGGGTAGACCTGTGGTGATTCGTAAGATTATTGTTCCTTTTGACACTTGATATATACACTCTTGCCTCCTAAAACTTTGAACCCTAATATTATTTCTCTTTCCTATATATTCCCACCATTTTTCATGTCGTACCCTATATTTATTACATTTTTTCCCTTTTGACGTATTTAGTAAGCTAGGTCGACCTGGTCAACCTAGCTTATCCTAGGGATACTTTACCTTTCCTTGTTGCCTTAAATCCTAGTCAACCTAGCATAAAATTTAGGCATAATCCTGATAATGTGTTAGGTTGAAATAGTTTACCTATCATAGTTAGCATGTCTTAAAGTATTTAGGGTGAGATACTACTATATATACAAGGTCACTCTTTACCATTTCATAAGAGAGTTTAATTAAGTAGAGAATTGAAAACAAACATCTACTTATTGAACATTCTACTTGAGGAATAAATATTTAGGGTTCAATAATTACTTTTAGAGCTCCGATCTTGTCTTGTGGAGAAGTCTTTTGTATTCTTAGGTAGGTCATGTAACCTAGATATGATTTATCTTGGTTGTCCTTAAAATCTCTTGTGAAGCACCATTGGCCAATAGAGAGGTTAAGACTTGATAGGTTCATCTTCAAAGGTAAGTATTCATAACTTTATTTCCCCTTTGTCAAAGTAGATAGATAATGTAGTATGTATTCTTCTCTTCCATGTATTATGATTTATTTTACATTGATGTGAGTATATGGATCCTATACATGTTTAGTTTAGTTGTTATATACTTGTTTTTCTCTAACCCCCACTTTGTGCTACAAGCTTTGGTGAGCAGTAGCTTAGTTTACTTTTCTTGATATTAGATTAGTTTACCTTATTTATTATAATAAGTGAATATAGAAACCATATGAATATCTGAAATTTGTTGTGAAATTGTGTTATATTATAGGCTTTGGAACCCTACCTAGCATGATGTGTTGTGATAGATGATACAAGTGATTCTTGAATCAAGTCTAGCAGATCCTCATATTGGTCATGCTCCTGCTTAGCAAGTGTGTGCCCCAATCAAAAGAGTAGGTATGATCTATCTTATCTGATCTAGGATTGATTTAGGTGCATCATTTTATTTTGATTGCATACATTCTAGTGAAATTGACATGAATCAAACCCTTATAGGTTTTTTTCACTTATTTTTATTCATCTTATCATATTTTATATCATATGTTTTAACTTATTGGCTCAATTTTTTTGACCCAACTATTTTTATTTGTGTAGGAATAGGCAACTAGATCAATCAGCTCAACCCAACATAGGTTTTCAGTACTTTACAAACATTTTGTTCATACTACTAGGTTGACTGGGTTGACCTAACACATTTCTAACCACTCTATAGTAGGTTCATGTTCATGATTCATAGTGTAGGTTCCAGATTTTAGAATTTCAAATTTGTAGTCCAATAAAATAGGTCAACCAACTTGACTTAACACATTTATAGACATCCAATTCAATCTACTAGGTCAACCAAGTTAACTTAGCACACTTTTTTAGCTTTTGTAATAGGTTCTTGTCTGACTTAGTCAATTAGTTCAACCCAATTTTGTAGATTGGGCCAATTCTCTCCAAGGTTATAGGTTAGTTACCTATTCTATTTTCATCTCCAAAAAATCAAGGTCAATTTCTATTTCTCTATTTATACTCTACTATGTACTTTTCTTTCAAAATTGCAATCTATTTATGTATACCAATTGGATTGACAAGTGTCAGCTCAATTGACTATGTATTTCATTTTAGTATCTACTTTCATAGACTAGCTATAGGCATATTTCATTTTTTTATCAATCCTTTCTCTTTTCCTTATCTATTATGCTATGTCAACTACTTTGACTCTACACTATCCCAGACCTTGCTTTCTACCTCTGTTAACTATACTATGTTGACCTGGTTCACTTAATAGTTTTGGTAG
The DNA here is from genome assembly GCA_037957365.1 of Torreya grandis. Taxonomy (NCBI): domain Eukaryota; kingdom Viridiplantae; phylum Streptophyta; class Pinopsida; order Cupressales; family Taxaceae; genus Torreya; species Torreya grandis. The sequence goes on from JARHVA010005646.1 coordinate 477,216, forward strand.
CCCCTGTGCACTGCACTAGGTTAATTGGTTCAACCTAGCATAGTTTTAAGGTATTTTTCCCTTTTTTTTAGGTTTTACTCTCTCAATTGGGTTAGTTTTGTGGACCATGTCCAACTTTATTATCCTTATTTTGTACTAGGTTGATTGGGTCGACCTAGCTTTATTTATATCACTTTCAGAATCCTTTATTTTATCATCTTTCTTTCCTTCCTCTTTCATCATGGATTTATTATTAGGTGACAAAAATGAATATGCAACAATAATCATGATGGAATTTACCAATCCTCATAGGGTTTCCCATAGACAAAGTAGATTTCCTTTTGCAAATGCTAGTAATGTCCATATTGTAACTTGCACAATGGACTATGAGTTCCCTCATGATACTTATTTACAACATAATCCTTCTTTTGTCCTAGATAACCAACCTAGTCTAGAGTATACTCCTGAAATGCTTTTCTTTATTAACCAATTTCCCTAGCATATAGGGAAAGATCAATCTACCATTTACAATCTCATGATTAGGGTTCAAGAAAATGAACCTCATTCACCACATTATACATTCTCAAATGGATTTTGTAGTACTAATTTATTTTCTTCATGACCTCTACCTTTGATCATGACCTCTTCTCATGATTCTTATTCTTCTTTCCTTTCTTCTACCTCCATGCCTAGTATCTCAACTATCATGGCTGGTTCTACATCTAATGGACCTCTCTTAATATCCACTATTCTTAATCCTTCCACTATTTCATTGTTTACTACCTAAGGCATTCATGATTCTAGTGCTTTTTCCTCTCTTCCATTCACTAGTCCATATTTTGCTACAAAAACAAGCTTTGCCACTAGTGCCTCTCATTCTCATAATTCATCTCAAGCTCTCAATAACACCAATAGTGGTACCCAAGCCATTAATATCAACACAACTCTTCTAATAATGTTAGTCAAACTCACTAACTTCTATTGCAAAGTCTCAATCAAATGAATGCTTTCCAAGCCCATAACACAAATCAAATGATGAGAATGCAAAATCACCTTCTTCATCTTCATACACAACCATAACCAATGGCTTGGGGCACACATAACTAAAGTGTCCCTCCCCTTCCTCTTTGAGATTATCATGGAAATATTATTCCTCAACCTCCTTTAATCAATAAAACTATCAAGCATCTATAAAATGAACCTCTCACTACTCAGATTGGTAACATTGATATAGGAAGTATAACACCTACAATCTCTTATAATGGATCAATGGATCCTTTATTTCATCTTAAAACATTTGGTAATATTTATAAAGATTTGGTTAAATTAGAAACCTTTGTTGCTATCAAGCTCCTTGTTAAAACCCTCATAGATGATGCCTTAGATTGGTACAACCATCTTAGACCTCATTCCATTACTAGTTTGGAAGAATTAGTGAATGCTTTAGTTTAAGAATTCCAAACTAGTGATCTTCCTAAAAACACTTTGGCCCATTTCATCAGTTACAAGAAAAGCAAAAATGAAATCACCCAAGAATTTTTTAAATGATGGAAGTCTTTATCAAATAAATGTGAACACAACATGGCCAATGATAATATTTTTCATCTCTTTGCAAATGATTTTTATCCCAAATTACAATATCAAGTTTGTACCCTTTCCCTATGCACTTTGGAAGAAGTCATTGATCAAGATAAATGACAAGATTTCCTTATGCATCAATTTTATCCACCCCAACTTTCTAAGGGTTATCTTATATTACTTAAAAATAAAAACTACAATGTTACCAATGATGGTGTTTTTGATTCATATGATACCATTCACCATGTTCAAGTTATTCTTCTTACCCCTTCTTTAGAACCAACTTCCTCTTCTAAATAATTTAATAATCCTCATTTCTCAAAAAATAACATTAATATTCATAAACCTCTTTCCTTTTCTAAATTGATTAAATGTCTACCTAGGCCTCTTCCTCATGAAATTGAGCCTACTCATCCTATGAAAACCTAGTATGATCCTAACAAGTTTTATTGGTTTTATGCTAGTTGGGGTCATTCTCATGAGACTTGTAGATAGATTCATAATTTAGCTATGAAATTTCTTCTTGGACCTGATTTTGACTATGATTATATCATGTACCAATGTCAACAAGATTATGATCATGCATTCAAAAAATACAAAACTCATGATAAATCTCAATCCTTGAATCAAGAAAATACTCATTTAGCTATTTATAAGGATCCTTTACCTAATCATCAACCAATTTAGGAAAACCAAATCAAGCTCATCTATTCTACCAATAATTTAGAACATTTTTTAGAACTAATTTCTACAGAAAATGTGGTTATCATGACTAATATATGAAGAGCAGTGGCTTTCATCAATTCTCAACCTATCTACACCCTATATCCTTCTCAAACATACCATGTTATCCAATATTATTATCTAACTCATTTTAATGAGATAGGGAAAGAATATATTATAACCTTTGATGAAGATCTAACTTATGGTTCTCCTTTAGATAACACATCCCATGCTATTTCTGCCACTCTTCCATCATCTTCTCCTTCCAATATTAGTTAACCTTTTGTTAACACCTCTTTTACTCCTGAAAATCAAGTTAAACCTATTAGTTCATCACCTCAACATGATTTACAACCTTATTATAAACCTTCTCATTCTTATTAACACAAATTTAAATACTCTTCATCTCTTCTCTTCAAAGACCTCTTTAAACATTACATGCCTATATATAACAATCTTGTCATGGGTTATGGTAATTAATATCCTATTGTGGAGCTCACTATTTTCCCTTCTCAAATTCAATTTCTTGAACTCATGAGGACATCTCCCTATCATCAAAACCATCTTATACAACTATTATTTGAGATGAATGTCCCTCATCCTCCCTTAGGGGGACAAAAGGTAGCCTTATATGATTTTGAGGATAGTGTCTTGCAATAATGTGAAGATATGTCCATCAATGTTGATGAAATCATCAACACTTATCTTTAAATAAAATTTACCATCACATATATTATTATTGATGAGATTATTCTTCATGCAGATGATCCTCCCCTATTTATTAGCATCCAAATTAGTGATATCCAAGTTAAGCATGCTTCTATTAATGAGGGTTTTGACACTTGTGTTACTTCTCTTTATTTAATTATATCCCTTGGATATTTTGAATACAATATTAAGTCCACACGTAACACCTATCACGGAAATGATAGAAGGAAAATGACTCCTCTTGGGTGTGTGTGGATTCCCATTACTATCCCACCTATCACCATTCATGTGAAAGTGATGATCTTTAATTTTCCTCTTTCTTCTAACGTCTTTCTTGGTAGGACATGGACTCATCGTATGAAAGCTATCACCTCTTTTGCCTACCAATGCATTAAATTCCCTCATAATGGAGCCATTTATAACATTCAAGGAGATACTAACCCTTAAAATTTTGAGCAATTCTAAGATTGTGGTATCTTTAAGATTCCTACTCTTGATCCTTTACCTAGCATTCCATTTCATGAGTTGCAACATCTAAATTTTCTTATCAACTGAACTATAGGATACAATGAGCATCCTGAGCTTATTGGTAATATTCTTCTCAACCTTTTAGACTTTGATGATGATGAGCCTAATGAGATTAATCTCAAGATCAAAACTTTTGATTTCAAGCCCCATCTCATCTCACAACTTCCTACTTCTTTATAACCTCATCCTCATAAACCTCTTTGTGATGAAATTCTTGTCATCTTATCCAAGACTCATCATTCTATTCACCATAATTCTTTTGATGAAAATTTTATTCCAAATTATGTCATCAATATTCATTCACTTGATTACGTTGATGGCTATTCCTTAGATGATCCTTTATTAGGTGAACTTGTCCAAGCCCATGATGTTGAGATTATGTGTTATCATTCTTATTTACTTGAGTATTTTCATGTATCCTTTCATTTTCTAACTTTTTTAGTTCCTAATCCTTGTATTTTCCTCTTTATCATAGAGTATAGATGGCATCAACACCTCTAGTTTTTTAGTAACCCCATAGGACTATGCTCATGGATCATGCTATGACTAGCCCTTACCATTTTTTTAGGTTCCCTAATTCCCATCATTGGTTTACTCCTAAGGTTAGTGATTACCTTATTAGACCTTCTATTAATCCTAATCATCCTGTACTAGAACTTACTTTATAACCATTTATTATTTCTTCTTCGATTGTTGACGAACCTACTCTTACTTTTTTCACTAATTCTTTTCATGTTAAGACTAGCTATATTCCTTCTCCATCATCACCTCCTCTTGGTGATGGTTTGCTTCCTTATCCTTAGATGGATCCTTTTCCCACCAAATGGGGAGATGAGTCATCTCCATCTTCTTCCACACTTGTTACACCTTATCTTGTGAGTGTCCCCCCTAAACCTAATAAGTGTATCTATTTCTTTCATGGGATAGATACACATTCTTCTACCCATTATCATAAGTTTAAAAAATATATTGATACCTTACATCCTTCTTCTCCATCTATAAATAATACCATACCTCATCCCAGGCTTATTATTGACTATATATCTAATTATGGTGAGAGGTATTATATATGTCACCAATGCGGCGCACATCATACTAATAATTGTCATATCCTTTATAAGCATCTTAAGGATCATCTTATAGCTATCCCCAGACCAACTAATATTCCTCCCACATGTCATTCTAATAAGAAGGTTCCCCATTATTCTCCCATAGTTACACCTCTTGTGGTTCCTACTATGCCTCTACCTATGGTTCCTTCTCCACCCATGGAACCTCTTTCATTTGTGGATGTTTCCCCTCTAGTGACTCCTCCTTCTTCCATAGATCATGTTCCCACACATTCTTATGATCATCCATTGCCTGATTTCCCTCCTCATCATGATCCAATGAGTATTTGTACCTTTTTAGTTGAGGAGATTAGAAAATAAGTATTTGCCCAATATTCAACAAACATTGATGACACATTAGTATTAATTTGTATCCAGCTTCATAGAGATTTATTTGACATCTTGGATATTGTGTGTGGATAGATCTACCAGTAATTATGAGTACATGAATGGTAATTTTACATTTACATTTGGATTGGATGTGTGGTCCATTTTTATTTCCTTTTTTATATCTGATTATATCATTTGACACTGTGTCAAATTATTTCTTATCTTATATCATTATCTTCTTTGTTATATTATATTTCTCATTAATTTTATATTCTATATTTTTTTCACATATATTTATTATTCCTTATCATTAATTTATATTTCTCTTTTATTATTGTTACATCCCTTGGATATTTATTTTGTGAGTTGCTTTGTAAGACCAAGAATAAGACCTAACAGATCCTCATAAAATCACCATATTTAGCTTGTTATTGCCTTGTATCTTCATGATTATTTATTTTCTTATCCTTGATTTTTGTAGATAATTATCATGGTGACTTGGTTGTATTTATCATGTTCTCTTTTGTTATTTTATATTTTTACCATGTGATCAGCTAGCAAATAGTCTTTCTCATTACTATTTCCTTTTACCGGTCCACTTGTGGATTTCCATTTTCCTTTCTTTTTTTCAAAAACTAAGCATATGCACAGTTGAGATTTGAGATCACATATTTGTTCATTATCAAGCCTAGGTGTCCTAGTCAATCTTTTATCTTTGGTTACTTGGCTTCGTTTATCCTTAGCCTACAACTCATTTGTGTGTGTCACTATCTCTCTCATGTTTGGTCATTCCAAATCTGTATGGAGGAGGAATCTAAAAAAAGCCTTCAAAAAAGTTAAAATATAGATCATTTAAACAAAAGGTAGTGAGATCAAAAATAAAAAATATGCAATATTATTAAAAGTCAAATCACACTAAAATATGTGATTCAATCACATCTCCTATCTCTAATCAAAGATCAAACTCCATAGTCAGCTTCACATAGAGCCAAAGTCTTTTGGGGTGTAGTAGGCCAATAGATTAGAATATGGTAATTCAAAAAATATTGTAATACCTAATTTCTCACGTAAGTACCCAATCTTCATAGTATATCAATAGCTCTATAAGGGGTCCTGAGAAGTAGGAAACATGTCATTGGGAGGCAATTCTAGTTTAGTTTTTCATTATACCAATATACCTTCATGAGATGATCTTAGTAGCACACTTATCTACCTATAAAGCTTTGTGTCTATAGGGAATAGGTTTCCTTTGTACATAGATGACCACTAGTCATTTAGTGTCTTCTCATGTTATTAGGATGCCTCTTGTCACCTAAGGTCTTCTCTTAATATGCCTAGGTTTTTTTATTTTTACACTCCCTTTTTCATTCCCTTTCTTCATATTTCCTCTTGATAAATATTGTCTTGCTTTATGATCACACCCCTTGGGCTTTTATTTTATGAGTTGCAGCATAAGATGATGGATAGGACCTATCCATACCTCAAAAAATTACCATCCCTTTTAAATTTCAATCCAATATTATTATTCTACCTGCCAATGTTGTTTTAGCATCTTTTTGGGTTTTTAATTTATGAGTGTTTTATCCTATTACTCTTATTCCCCATGTACTTGGTTGTTCATGCTTATTCCACCCCATGTGGTGTTATATTTTTTGAGTTGTAGTATAAGACCATGGATAAGACCCAACCCTCAAAAAGTTTTCTAGAAATCAAGTCACCATCAAATTACATGTGTCAAGTATGAGATAAGATTAGATTGATTATGAAGTTACACATCATTTGAAATGTTTCCCATCTTGAACTAGTATGTTTTATGCTTACTTCATTTTTATTTTTCCTCTTATTTTCTTATTTTTTGAGTGCATGTAATATTTCAACCATTTCTTGAAATTTTTCACACTTCCCAGCTTGAATTAGTATGATAAATTTAAGACCAAAATTTCATTGACTTTTCATTTGTTTTTCTTACCTTGTCTGACCTTCCGCAGAACTTCCATTTTATTACTTTATTTTTCATACTTCCCAACATGACATAGTATGATTTTACTTGTTTTAATTTGGTGCAAAAATATTTCATCTTTGGTTTTAAAACAAATCCCCTTTTTACTATATTATTTGCCATTTTTTGGTTCTTTATACTTAGTCATTTTTCATGTTATTACACATTTCCCCGCTTGAATTAGTGTGTAGTGCATTTTTGATTGATGATGTTTTTCCAAATATTTTTTACTATTTATTTTTAACCATGCATGTCTTTCTCATAATGATAGAAAATAAACCACATCTCATTTATTTCCTATAAAATATACAACAAAACTAAATACATATGCTATAAAGAAACATATCCAAATCATCGACATACACAACCATCAAAATGATAACAATATATCCATCATGACCACATACATAATCACATTAGTAAGCCAAAATGATACATCATATATATATATATATATATATATATATATATATATATATATATATATATATATATATATATATATATATATGTATGTATGTATGTATGTATGTATGTATGTATATATATATATATATATATATATATATATATATATATGTATATATATATGTATATATATATATATATATATATATGTATATATATATGTATATATATATATATGTATATATATATATATATTTATATATATATATATATGTGTGTGTGTATATATATATATGTATATATATATGTGTGTATATATATATATGTGTATATATATATGTATATATATATATATCAAGAGTTTGATAAAACATATACAACCATAAGCAATGCTCTAGCTCTAGGGTTGGGCTTCATCTTATCTATCTCATGACCTATCCACGATACCTATTGACACCTTAGTATAAATCCTCTAAATGGTCTATTTTAATGAGGAATTATAAGATCTAAATCCTTCTACCAATCCCTATAGATGTGATATCTACACCTGTGCCTGTACTAACTCAGTCTAGGTTGTTACATGTGCCTACATCAGCTAGGTTTGCATCACTATATATACCTACATCATCTATTTCATTATCTCTATATGAACATATTTATCATCAACTATGGCCTATAAAGCCTACCTCTCTCTCAAACCCATCTCTACTGGTGTTTTTTCCCTCTCTCTCTGCATCTATATCTACCTCACAACCTCTCCCACTAGTTTAAACTAGCTCACCTGAGTTAGGGTAGATGATACACTCAAATCCTCTAGTGTTATGGGGTCATATGGATGTAGAGTCTCATCTAGGATGTCATGGAGTGCTCCCCTAACTAGGGACCCCCATCTCTCATCCTCATCCTTAATTACACCTAAAAAATCACACTAGATGGATATTAGATCACTATCATATATCACAATATCTACCTATCTATCTTTCAATTCAAATATTAAGAAATAAATTAATCATATTTTTATTACCTATCCATATCTTGGATACTATAGTCTCACCATCTACATGAACACCTAACACAATCTCCCCATCTGCATGACCTCTTAATACCTCCTTTACAGGTCACCTCCTCAGCTCAAACTTAACTATCATGGCTCATATATGTCTTAGCTTACACATGAGTGGTCTCTCACTCATATGTGTCTCCTTTGGATCCTCTATTGACTCACCAAGGATGATGATGGTATTTACACTCTCCTCATACCTCTATCGATGTTGTTTCCTCAGTGGTCATAACTCATCTCCCTATAGAGCTAGTAATGATAAGTCTAGTATCACTACCTATTCCTCCTCCTCCTACTTTGCCCCTCATCATGACTTACTAGTCCATAGTCAATTTCAATTTGGCCATAGTGTCAACTTCATTATCAATGGTTTGAATCCCCTCTTCCCTTATAGCTCCCACAAATACCAAGTCCACTACTTAGGCATGAGTATTAGTGTCAATAGATGAGGAAGACCCATTTGTCCTATCATGTGTGCCACTGAATGTGGCTCTTTCCACCATGCATAGTGTCATATCACCTCTCTCCTCTCTAGTGTTGATCCAACTATGTGCTAACTCTCCCAAGTAGTCACTAGCTTCCCATATGGTCAACATACTATATCAGTGCATCTCATCATCCATAGTAATGGCATGTGAGGCATGACCTACACTACTTAGTCCTCTCTCCATCTCCTCACTCAAGGTGACCTATCATCGACCACATGGGACAAGATAGTTGGCTAATACATAGGAAATCTCTCATATATCCATCTTATCAGTAGTATGATTAGGCCCATAATTTTCTACTCTCTAACCAACATCTCATATAGATCATGTAGAAGCTAGACCTAGATGGTATAGCCTAGATTGTATATCACTCACTCCTCTATCATCATCCTACTCAAGGCTACCATGTATAGTGGTGCCTTGCCACCTGACTTATGATAGAGCACAGACTATGTTACAAGACCTATCATAGCCTTCTAGATATCAAAAATTTATAATATATAGACATCATCCATGCTAACTTTCCACATCGATATTATCATCTCTAAGCCTATAGCCTACATGGATAAGTCAATCCTCTCCTCTCTATTATCTGATATCCTTATGGTCACTAGTGATCCTACCATAGGTAGCCCAAGGATGGCATGGGCATCCTCTAGTGTGATAGTGACCTCTATCACATCCCCATACACCTCCCATATGAAGGTGTTAGTAAATTATTCCCAATAACCAAGGAACATCACTAATATGTCTATGCTCAGAAGTATCCTACACATATCTACTATACCTCCTAAACCTATGGATATTAGTCTATCCTTATCTCTATTTTTCAATCTCTTTAACAAGTCTAGTAGCCAAGAATGTTTAGCAATATCTAGAACCATCATCATCTCTACAATCAAGAAATAACAAAGGATGTATTTAGTTCCTCTATGTCATGTATAATCACAATACATTCTTTATACATTCTAATTTTTCATAAACAAGTATAATCTATTCATTTCTTATCTATTTTAGCTTGTTTTGGTCCACTTTGCCCTATTTTAGTCATTTTAGATCATTCTAGCTCTCTTTTAACTTTATGTATGATTTTTTTTTGCTTTCTTTGGTTCCATGGTCAACCTAGTTTGACCAAAAAAATCCTATTTTTATCCTATTTTTCTCCACATTTCTTATTTTCCTTTTTGTTCTCTTTTCTCTACTATTGAGTTTCCATTTTGGCCCTTATGAACCAACTAGATACCTTGTATTAGGTTTTTGGTTCTAGAATGTGTTAGGTCAACCTATACCCTCTAGGTTAACCACATGTATTTTAGCCTAATTTATTCTACTAGGTCAATCTGGTCAACTTAGTAGGTTTTAGTGTGTTGACCTAGCACATTTTGCCAAAAACTGGCCTTTTCTAGGTTTTTCCCTAATTCCTTCCAACCCATTTCTTGTATTCCTATTTCCCTCCCTTAGAATCTAATTTTGTTCATTTTTATCATATATAAATGCTTGTAATTAAAATTTTATCAAAATTCACTTAATTAATTTCAAATTTAAAAATCTAGTTTGAGATTCTTAGATGCATAGCTATAGTGCACCCATTCTTGCTCCTAGAGCTCCCTCTCATCTATCATGGTGTTCCCTCACCATTCTCACTTATTTTATCTCTAGAGCTCTTTTTCTCTTCTCTTACAATGAAAACAAAAAAATGAATTGTCTTTTTCATATTTAACACTACTTTTTAGAAACTCAAATTCTTCATTTATTTTCCTTTAAATTCATTTTTTCCCTCATATCTTTGTTTCTGTTCATCCATTTTAAAAAACATAAAATGTGTTAGATTATTGATGACATATAGATTCTTTTTCACTATTATATGCCTATATTCTAAAAAAATCATTTTTTGGCTATTTTTGCACTAACTTCTACAGGTTCACCTAATGTGCTTTACATTGGACACCTTCACTTTCTTCTAGTCTTCTTCTTTGACACTAAGATAAGCTAAAGTTATGTTTATTTCATTTCTATCCTTTCATTTATCTTATTTTATTCTTACTACACTTTACTTAGCATCAATGTTATGTGTCATCATGTTTTATCCTGAAGCACCATTCCGTGTTGCACTTACGTGACACATGATGAGCTTCAACTAGGTCATATGTATACACATAATATTTTCACACTTTCATTGATTACTAACACTTCATATCTCTTAAAAACCCACTGAGTCTCAATCTCTTTAAGTGCATACCTTAAGGGGTGCACTAGGAAAGGGGGGGGACCTTTGGTGTTTTGTAATATTGTTGTTCCTTTTGCCACTTCTTATCTACACTTTTTCCTCCTAAAACCTTCAACACTAATCTTATTTCTCTCTTTATTATCTATTCCCACCATTTTTCATGTTTTATCCCTCATTTATTACCTTTTTTACATTTTGACATGTCCAGTAAGCTAGGTCAACTTGGTCAACCTAACTTATTCTAGGGATGCTTTTCATTTCCTTGCTACCTTACATCCCAACCGACCTAGCATAAACTTCAACCATTAGCCCAATAATGTGCTAGGTCAACCTGGTCAAACTAGCACAACTGACATGTCCAAAATTCTTTAGGGTGAGATACTACTATATATAAAAGGTCATTCCTTACCATTTCATAAGAGAGTTAAATTAAGAAAAAAAGTGTGAACGAACATCTAATTATTGACCATTCTACTTGAGGAATATATATTTCAGGTTCAATAGTTTCCTTTAGAGATTTGATCTTATCTTGTGGAGAAGACTTCTTGATGCTTAGGTAGGTCATGCAGCCTAGAGCCGATTTATCTTGGTTGTCCTCTTAATCCACAATAATCTATTGCAAAGCACCATTGGCCGAGGAGAGGTTGAGACTCAGTAGGTTCATCTTCAAAGGTAAGTATTCCTAAATTTATTTTTCCTTTGTAAGAGTAGATAGATAATGTATTATGTATTCTTCTCTTCCATGTATTAGGATTATGTATACATTGACATGAGTATATGTCTCCTATACATGTTTAGTTTAGTTGATATTTACTTGTTTTGCTCTGACCCCCACTTTGTGCCACAAACTTTGGTGAGCACTAGATTATTTATATTTTCTTATTATTATATTACTTTACTTTCTTGTTTATTATCATAAGTTAATATAGAAACCATAGGGCTCTTTTAGAATTTTTGTGTGATTGTGTTAGACTGTAGGTTTTAGAACCCTACCTAGCATGATGTGTTGTGATAGATGATATAATTGATCCCTTAATTAGGCATATTAGATCCTCATATTGGTCATGCTCCTGGCTTAACAAGTGTGTGTCCCAATAAACAAGTGTAGGTATTATCTATCTTATCTGATCTAGGATTGATTGATACACATCATGCAGTTTTGATTACATATAGAGACTCATTTCAAATCCTTGTATATTTTTTATATTAAAGGGAACTATTGTCACCAAATATTTCACCCTATATGAGGGTATTAAAAACTCTTCTATATTTGGGAAATATGGGAACACTTCCAAGTATTTGGGTATACCTATAGTGAAAATGAGCCTCTAGGTTTAAGGGCTAGCTCCCTGAATGTATCTTGAAGTGTTTTCACCTATGCTAAATATTATCTTATGGGAAAAGAGTTAGAATTTTTCATAAAATAAACTTAATCTAAGTGGATGATACATAAAAATTATTTCCACATGACTATCATACTCATATCATAGAGAAAAAAGACATACAAACTAGAGTTAAAGTCCTAAAGGATTCTAACATCAGTGTTTCAATATAGAGGAGAGATACATGAAAAAACATAAGGTGAATAAATAAAAGGGTATATTACACACTCTAAAGATAATTTTACACTTGAAAGGATCCTAAAACACTTGAATACACTCTATATGACTTATTATAATAGGAACTCTTACATAAACATGAGAGGATAAAGGAAGAAATGATAGAAGATTATCACTTTTCTTCACTATACATCATTTGCACACTTAGAAAATTATTCATGAACTTAAAACTAGACTTTACTTAATGTTCAAAGTAAAAATATGATGTCATTCTAGTAGGGATTTTTCATACATGCTATGGTATTAGATTACAAAGGCCAAAATGGTAACTACTTATAGAATTTTAGAGAGAGGAAGAAAGAATGAAGACCAAGAGTCACTAATACATGTGTCATGTTGAGAGAAAGAATTTAAACATGTAGGATAATGATTATTAAATAAAACATTAAAGGTATGATAGTAAAATTGGCCCTCCAAATCATGAAACTTCATGAAATGTGGCATAGGACTCTCCTTTCTTGTTTACGCAACTATTTTCATCATGGATCATCTCTCAAGCATTTAAAACTAAATAAGGAGATTTGACACATATATACTATTGAAAGGTGGTTAAAACATGCTATTATATTCATAATATGTTCTAATAAATATTATTTATCTTCTAAATACTTGTATTTACCATCTACAGTCATTTATTTATCTCTTGGACTTTATTCTTCACATTTGACAATCATTATTAATCTCAAATTTCAATTTAGTTTTAATGGTAGTGTATGAGTCTGGGTTATTGATTTTATATAGAATAATTTTATCCTACATGGTTGTCTATGTAGATTTCCCTCACCATGTTTCTCATTCTATTTTAGAATATGCATGTCATCATTTAGACATGTAGCCTCATCTTGTCCATCTAGAATTTGGTTGATTTTGCTTTGTCATTCTCCTCTAGATTCTCTTCAATTTGGCTTTCAATGTCAACCATTGATTTGTGACCTAGGCATCTGATATTATGACATTTGGCAATGTTTCATACTTTGTATGGATCCTATTGTTAGCCCATCTAGTTAATGCTCTCATGCCACTTGGCATGAACATCTTCACTCTCAAGATCCTTTGACTCTTTGACACTCACTCACATAGTTAGATCTTATTTTCATGATTTTATGTGAAATATTGGATATATGTCCTAATAGTTAAACACATATCATTTATCTTATCTACATGACTCAATGAATGTCACTGATCCTTGATCTCGTCACTTTTGACTTTTTTGACCCTGTTAAGCACTTGCATGCCATTGATATTAAATTGATTGAACTTTGTTTCACCACTTGCAAGCTTTAAAATCAATATCATTATCCTTTATATATTTTTAACTCAAATAATTAGTTCTTGAAACTTGAACTTGACATCCCCACACACGTTTATTTATGTTAGTTCAACTTTAAATGTTGGTATCTTAAGATAACGATCTAATAAAGACATGAAATTTGTAGAGGATTATATTGGAACAAAAATCATCATGTCCATATAGTATTATTGGAATTAAATTTTTTATAAACAAAATTATAAAATATACAACTAGACTACCCTGTTCATTCTTATGTGACATCTCATGATGTTCTGACCCCCTAAATGATTCCAAATGACATAAGACTAAACTAGATTATGACCAAGGTTATAATTGAATTAAATGACATAAAATATACAAAAACACACCCTATGACACTATTTTATACCCCCATATAATGTCTTAACTATAGGGGGTTAACCCATTTTGAATTATGGTCAAGATGGTCAACATTCTTGGCAATTTCCTAAGAGTGGTATGCTTGTTATGTCATGACCAGTTACCTAATCTTATCCATAAGGATATATAATCACATGTACATAGGTTTGACACATAAATTTCCTTTGAAAAAATAAAAAACACAAGGGTAAGTCACACAAAACAAGACAAACTCAAAATAAACAAACATATGTTTAACTAAAACACTTAGGGAACACAACACAACTAAAAGAAAAGACACACACCTATTCTAATATTTAAAAAACCTCATATTAAGGTTAAACATCTTATCATACCTCAACCAAGGTCAAAAATGGTTCCCCTAACATCTTTATCACTCCATGAAGGCAACCTAGCATGAGGAGCATGCTCATCACCAATCACTTACATATATAGGTCATCAAGAATCCTATCACCTTTAAATCTTCTTAGGTATAGAAGTGAACTATCTAGGACCTTCATGAATTGTATTTTTTTATCTATAATATCCTTAGTTGGAGTTTTAATCCTCTTGATCATTTCCATATCTAATATACATTCCTCATACTGCATAATAAGAATGATGGCAACTATCTCAACCCTTATATCTTCTTACACACGATATACTTAATGATTGGGATTATCAAGTTCTTATTTATGATCTAACCCCTCTAAACATGGCTCAATACTAGATTAGTCTCTTGACTATTCTTTAGGTGCAACAAAATCTTCCTTGCCCTTAGTTTTCATATTCATAACTCCTTGGATATGAACATCATCAAGATCTATCATGGTTGTAGGCTCTTGGCCATTAGAATGGCATTCCTCTTTACTCTTGATGGGATACTCAATAACATGCTTGTTAGTCTCATTAACAACCTCGACATCAGATATATAATCTCTTGGAGAAAAGGGAGACTTACCCAATGACTAGTAATCAATTCACAATCAGATATACTTATCTTGATCAAAATGAACAAGGAGAGTTACCATATACATGTGCCTTCTACTTCATTTAAATGTCAACTTGAAGACATAGACTTGATAGGATGACATCACTGTATGTGCACACTCAATATTCTAACTTGACCTTCTGCTAATTATTATCTAAGATGTTTAAGTCATACAATAAATTAAATGCTATAAATTAACCATAAATAGAATACTATGAAATAAATGCTTATATGTTGGAAGCTTCCTCAAACAAATCTAAGCAAGAATGTAAATCACACAATTCAAAAAAAAACACACAATGCATAAATAAATCAAATAACATTCTTAGTTATTAAATCATTTGGATTATTGCTATAGACATTCAAAAGGGGCCCTTCCTCCTTCTAACTCCATCTTCAATCCTTCCTCTCAAAACACTTAATTTAACTCAAAAATACTTATTCATATTTAAAAAAATTCAATAATGAATTGCTAAAATAAATTAAAATGACAATTGCTTAACAAAATGTACTTATGATAATCTTTAATCAACATCTATTATATCTCAAATCTATTATTACACATATATACCATAGAGGAGATTGTTTTATACATACATACATACATACATACATACATATATATACATATACATATATATATATATATATATATATATATATATATGTATGTATGTATGTATATATAGATATATGTATGTATATATATATATATATATGTATATATATATATATATATATATATATATATGTATATATATATATATATATCTGTATATATATATATATATATATATATATATATATGTAATACATATATATATATATATATACATATATATATCTATATCTATATATATATGTATATGTATGTATGTATGTATGTATGTATGTACATATATATACATATATATATATATATGTATATATATACATATATATATATACATATATATATATACATATATATATATATGTATATATATATATACATATATACATTTATACATATATACACACACACACACACACACACACACATATATATAACTTAGGATAACCAAAATTAGCTCCTTTTGTTAAATTCATCTTTATGAATTATGTAACATTATTGTAGGATAAAAAAACCTATTTCATTCTTCAACCACTTCCTTGTTGGGCTCCCTGGAGGTTATAGTTATTTTTGTGAGTCAATTGAAAGAGTAATCAAAATATATTCATTCATGACTTTAATCATGCAGTGGCTACAAGATAGTCTATGTAAT
Source organism: Torreya grandis (assembly GCA_037957365.1). Taxonomy (NCBI): domain Eukaryota; kingdom Viridiplantae; phylum Streptophyta; class Pinopsida; order Cupressales; family Taxaceae; genus Torreya; species Torreya grandis. The sequence continues at coordinate 493,898 of JARHVA010005646.1, forward strand.
GAGATTATTTTACTATAGGAAATTGTATGTGATATACCTATTTCTCCAAAACATCCTTAAAATACATTATAGAAAAAATGTCCTAAATCAATAGATGACTATAATATATTTAATTCCAATACATGATTCTAACTATTAAAAGAGTACAAAAACATAATGCTATTTTCAATATTATGGATATATGAAAAAGGAAAGTTATGGTAAAGTGTTCAAAAGTATGGTTAATAAAAAGGATAAGTGCAATAGATGAGGACAACAACATGACATTTCGAGGGCTCATCACACCCCCAACTTAAGATCTTGATCAACCTCGAGCAACAAACTAGTTCATTCCCATTACATAAAGAATTTTAAAATCCATGGTATCTATGGTACCACTATAAAGGTGAGAATAGAATCCATGCCTTTATTCAAATAGTTTCTATATTTTGACCTCCATGGTTTCATCCATTGGGTATTTATCCTACCAATATAAAACATGATACTAGAATAGAGGGGGCTATAATTTTAGGTTCAACAATTGAGATCCCATTTCACTTTCAAAAATAATATATTTTGTGATCTTATTGGCTATGTTTAAGTTACAAGGAGAATATAGATCTCTTTTTCAGTGTAGGAGTGAGCTCATTCCATCATTAATTATAGGATTCTCTTATAGCAAGACCACCAAAACTTCTCAATCCTAAATAAAAATATTGGGATTCATCACAATTCTTCACAAACTAAGCTTTGACTTCTTTTTTCAACATGATATTATCCCATTCCATCAATACAACATCAAGTGACATTGATTCTCTCTTGATAAGAAGTTGGATTTCATTCTCCTTTTCATATATTCAACTACTTATCTTCCTTTTTCTCTGCTCATTGAAAAAATATGATGAAAATGCATTTAGTTAGACATATCCAACATATATATTAGGGTTCCACTTTCTATCATAACGAACAACATAATTATGAAGGTAGAACTCACATAATTATGCTTGTTATTCCTATGAACTTTATTTATAGATAGAAAATAAGGAGAGGAGATCAATGACTTCATGAGGTATGTCACAATAAATTATAATAAATTTGAACTTATGCCATTTCTCCTCAAGGTAGACTGAATAAACTCTTTTAGCATGCTTACAGTTAAGGAGATCTTTGGTAAGACTAGCCATATCTTCAATTGTATACTTAATTTTGGATATTCTCTCTTCGTTCAACTTATTCTCTTATTTCAATTTCTTGTTTTCTTTTCTTAATTCCTTTAGAATTTTTGACTGACTATCCATCTAATTCATCAATTTATAAGATATTGCAAATAAGGAATGATACCTGACTTCTTGTGTGGTTTTAGGTTTTTCCTATTAATTTACCTCTATATAAGGTTGTGTAATAATGACTATAGGATGGTCTTCAATAGAGGGTTACAGTTGAAAAGTTGCTCTAGCAAGTTCATCCAGACCTCCTTTAGAATAATCCTATATCTTCTTTTTTAGTCACCTAATTTTTTGTAGGGCTTTCTCTAGAGTCAAAAATTCCATTTGTACAGTAGGTTGTTCTAATTTTCCTACTTCCTCCTATATTGGTTCCTCATGTAACTCTTCAAGACTATACTCTACTTGTTTTGCCTCCTAATTTTATTCTAAATAACATTCTCCCTTATTTGTTTTAGCCTTTGGAGATTCATCACTGCTATCATTTTGTTCTTATCTAGATTTTTCATTAATTTTAGTAATAGAAAATGGTTTAGTTCTCATTTTTATTCTCAATATATTATATCTATGAGGAGTAGAGGTTACCTTTGCCTTTTTGGGAGAAGGTGGAAATTCCTCCCTAGACTCCTCTGAATCGAGATGGAGAATGAGTTTCTTCCTTTTTCCCCTAGATTACCTAGTCATGAATTCCATTCTTTAGTCCTTCCTATAGGTTCTTGTGTTATTATAGGAAGATCTTTTTCTGCAAGTTCTTATGTGGATATAGGAAGGTCTCCTTTTGTAGGTTCTTGTGCAGTATAGGAAGGTCTTTTGTTGTAGGTTCTTATGGAGCTATAGGAAGGGCTTATTATGATCTCTATTCTTCTACCTCTATTTCCTCTTCTATTTCATTTCATTCTCTATCACTTTTTGCATTTCATGGTACTTGGATAATTCTTCCCAACTTATGTTAGGTTTAGTCCTTTGTAAATAGTCTTGAATAATTAATCGAATTAGACAATAATGGGAAAGAGCTTTGGAATTACCTTTTTGAAATGCCTCCAACATTTTTTTGATCATGTGGAGCAAAAATTTAGGGACATTTATCTCTATACCATGGTGTAAAAGATTCACGAACTTGAAGTGTATACCATGCAACATGGAATACCTCCCTTTGTAACTGAAATATCTACATATGAACTCAACATCTTTGGCCTATCATTCTCGTAAAGATAACCATGTAGTTCCCTACTTTGAAATTTATAGGCTTTCATTTCCTATAATGAATTTTTACCTCTCTGCCTTGACATCAAATTTTTCTTTCCATGCCTCCCATGTTCATAGAAAAGCTTGTTACTCTACTAATGATAGTCTCTATTAGCTTTATATCCATTCCTCTTACTATTGCCAGGTTTTTATGAAATGAGCTAATGAATTCTTCTATAACTCCACTATCTAAGTCATGCATCTTCTTAAAATATTATGCCCATACTACATTCTTGAATAGGGATAGGATGTCCAAGATACTGGCTAAAGGATTGATATAAATTGGTTCATGTTTAAGCAAGTATCTCCTATATTGTGAGATGAAATTTGAGATATAGGTTGTGTTCTTGCAGTAAGGTATTTGTGGCTTTATAAAAATGTTTGAAATTTTTGTTTTGGGAGAAAAATAATCCATTTGAATTTTGTAAAATCTACCCCCAAACTTAAATTATCACTTATCATTGAGGTATGAAGCTAACATGTGAAAAATGGCTCATGTAAATAATAAAGAGTGGCAACAATAGCACATCAAAGGTCACATCAATCAATGAAGGAGAAGATATGGTGAGTTAGAATTATAAAGATAAAATATGGTGGCATATTAATAGCATTAGGTACCATCATCTTAGTAATAATTAAAATGTATGACATGAAATAAATGTAAAATAATTACCTTATTACTTGTAGGAATACATTTCATTAATGCACAAATGATTATTTGAAGTGGTGGTCATGGTATGTGTTGTCATTTGATTGGGATAAAAACACTTTATGTAGGATGGAATGATAAGAATACATCTTATATCAAAAAAAAAAATCCTGTAGCAACAAGTTTTATCCTATAGTATCAAGTTATATCATGCAATAGTAAATTTTATCATATAGCAATAAGTGTTATCCTACAACAACAAGTTTTTTATTCTATTGCAAAAAGGAAAATGTATTTCTTCTCTAAGGGAATGATTCTTTAAATAAAAGCAAATGAAAATGAAAAGTTTATTATATTAGTGATCTTTATCTCATTTTTTTTAATGAATGTCGATCAACTAATGACTTAGTTTTTTGAGATAATATTAGTTAACAATGCTCAAAGGTTTTCATTGCTGAATTTTTTGATTTTTTTTTAGATTTCCTGGTCCAAACTCAACTAGAATCATAGGAATCTAGGAGGTAGGATTTTATTTAGCCTAAACCAATCCATGGTGAATGGATTTTTCTTAGATACAGGAAGCTTTTATTCTTCTTAGAAAATATTAGATAAGGGTTGATAGAAATACCCTACATCTACAAGAATAAGTTGATTTAATTCATGAAGAAGATATGGATGTTGTTATTTAAAAAGTTGGTAAGTGAAAGTTTCCTTGGAAAATGGTTTATTATATTTCTTAATCCCGTGGCCATTAACAAGTAGTAAAAACTAAATAGAGTCAATGGTCAAGAGCTTTATAGCTCCATTATCAAAAACTTGTTTGATCTCATAAGATCTAAGCCATCTGGACTACAACTTTCCTTTATGATCTTTGTATTTAGAGTAAAAAACAAGTGCCCATTCACTAGGTTGGAAATTCTTGGTCTTGACATTCCTATCATGCCAACCCACACATTGTCTTTACACTATTTTAGTGTGATGAAGTGTTTTCTTTCTTAGTTCATCAAGTGCATTCAGCTGCATGATCCTATCTTATTAAGTTTGGAAAATATCGAAGCCCAAATTTAGTGTTGTTCTTAATGTTTTATGTTCAAACTTAATGGACAAAATAATATTTTTATCATAAAATAGTTCATATGGAGTGAAACCAATTATTGTTTTATAGGTGATTATATAAGCAGAAACTACTTATAGAAGATGAGTTGACCAATATTTTCTATACAAGATGATAATCTTAGTGAGTATATTTTCTAATTCTTTATTTTTCACTTCTACTTGACCATTTGACTAAGGATGGTAAGGGGTAGACTTTTTGTGTCTAATTTCATATTCTTTAACCAAGGTAATTGTGAGGTCTGATGTGAATTATGGTCCTTAGTCTGTGACTATTTCTCTTGGTACTATGCATTAGGTGAAGACTTATTCATAAAAGAACTAATCTACTTTCTCATCTTGGGCATGGGTTAAGGCTTTGACCTCTACCCATTTTTTAACATAATCATTACATACCAGTATGAATTCCTTGTTGTTGTTTTTAGGATCAATGGGACCTACAAAATCTAGTCCCTATTTGTCAAAGGATTCTAGAACCAATTGTCACTATAATGACATTTCATCAGAGTGGATGGGTTTTCCCATATGCTGACATTGATCACATCTATGGGTATACATCATGGCATCCTTATGCAAAAAATCTCAATAATATATGGTAGTGAGTACATTAATGATAGTCTATTTGATAGAAAAATGACCCCAATAAGGTTCATCATGACAGGCTCTAAGAATTTCATAAGCTTAATCTTCTTAGATACATCTTCTCATTACTGAATTTGGTCCAATGATAAATATATATCTTGTAATCTAGGAATAATTTTGACTCTTTTAAATCAGATGTTGTTTGTCCCTAGGTGATAAATTTTTTGGTAGTGATATGACAACAAGATAGTTATCAATATCTATGAACTAAGGAGATTGAATTGTTATGAAAAATAAATGTTCATTAGGAAAAAAATCACCAAAAATGGGACTATGCTCATCATTTTACAATCAATATATAAAATGTTCTACTACATTATCCTTACCTAGTATATCCATAATGGTAATATTAAACTCCTACAACAAAAGTAACTAATGAATTATCATGATTATTACAGTAGGTTTATTCATTAAATACCTAAGTGTTGTATGATCTATGTGTATGAATACTTGTTAACCTATAGTGTAGTGTCAAAATTTACTGATGTCATAGATGATGGCAAGAAATTCATTCTCTGTTATAGTGTAGTTGAGTTTAGTCCCTTGAATATTTTTACTTATAAAATAGATTGTGTAACCCACAAATTTATATTTTTGGCCAAGGATAGCTCTTAAAGTAGTGTCAGATTCATCTATGTGGATGTGAAAAGGCTTATTATAATTAGGCCCTCTCAAAATAGGAGTTGTTATGAGAAGGTATTTGATTTATTAGAAGCTATTTTGGCAATCATTAGCCCATGTAAATTCAACATCCTTAGTAATCAATCCAAATAATGGAGTTGTAATTTTACTAAAATATTTGATGAATCATCTATAATAACTAGCATGTCCTAAAAATATTCTAACATCTTTCTAATTATTTGGTGTGGGTAGATCCTTAATGATACTTATCTTTTCTAGGTCAAATTGAATTCTATCAAGGGATATGTGATGCCCCAACACAATCCCTTCAATCATAATCATGTAACAATTTTCAATGATAAAAGATAATTTGTGGTCTTGGCAATGTTGAATAACTTTCTTCAAGTTGGTGAGCATTTTTTTAAATGTTTTTCCATAGACAGTGAAATCATCCATGTAGATTTCAACATAGTCATGGGAGAGATAATAAAAAATACTCAAAATAACACTTTGAAAAGTAGTTGGGGTATTTCAAAGACCAAATGACAAGATGGCATAGGAATAGGTTCCGCAAGGGCAAGTAAAAGTGGTTTTATCTTTGTCTTATGGAGAAATTCATATCTTATTATAACCACTATATTTGTCTAGGAAGGAAAAGTACTTTTACCTACTATGTATCTAACACATGATCAATAAATGAAAGGGGATAGTGATCCTTCCTGGTAGAAGCATTCAATTCTCGGTAGTCAATGAAAGTACACCATTTTAAAATTTTCTTAGGGATAATGAATAGGGTAGAGGTCCACTATCTATCCATTTGCAAATCATTTTTGACAATATCTTTAACTACAAGATTCATTCATTATTGGGGTTAGTGAATAGGTTTACATTCTTATTTAATGTAAATGTGATGCATGCATAAATTTAGGGGTATTCCTCTCATGTCATGGTAATCCCAAGAAATTGTTGTGTGCTTCCTCATCATTTTAAGTAACTAACTTTTTTTTTTGGAGTGTTAAGGAGGTATTGAAGTTGAGAGATTTATTTCATAGAATGTCTACTTGATTTGTTAAAGAAAGCATGGTTTTTATGTTGGTGATTAAAGAAGCATAATTACATTGATGGAGAAGTAATTGATTGAATGTCTAAATGTCTCTTTCAGTTTCATCAATACCATTCTCAAGAAAGGTATTCTAAAAAGGGCATGGTGTACATTCCAAAAAGTTTGTGGCTAGAGAATTTTGTCGACAGGTGTTTTATAAGATACTAATAAGGACAATGTCTTCTTATTGTGCCTAAAAATCTAGACTATAATCAATTATGCATAGAATATGTAAGGAGACAACTTCCTCAAAGTCTTCAATCTAAGGGGTTGGGCCATCATTTTAGGAAGGATGAGATATTGGATATAAAACCAATTTATTGGTGTTATTTTCATTAGAAATTAGCATTTCTCCTAACCTACAGCTAATAAAAGCATAAACAGTGGCCAACCATGGGCAACCAAAGATGAGAGGATAACCCCCCAAGTTGATTTTTGGCTATAGGACAATAAATTTTACTAGATATTACTAGGAGTACATAGTGATGACAAGGTCCTCAACAATCCCCTCATGCTTAATAACTGATCTATAAACCATCTAGAGGATGGTGGGTGTTAAATAGAGAGTGCTAAGTTTTAGCTATTGCATGATCTCCATAGTCATCACATTGATGGTTGCACCCAAATAAATTAAATTATTAAAGATGGGTTGTCCATGGATGCTAACATTAACGACAAGACTTCTTGAATCCAAATAGTTTGGGGGAACTATGTTTCCTAAAATAATATCTGCTAGTTAGCCAATGACTTGGATTGTTTTAAGATCCTTCTTCTTTCTTCCTAGTTTTTTCAAATAGATCTCTAACAAAATTATTGTAGATAGGAACATTTTTATTACTTGAAAGAGTGGAATTTTTACACACATTCTTGAGTTGTCCTAAGATATAGATTTTAGGCTATGGTTTAGGACATGATATGGTCAATATATCTGAAAAAGGAGGATTGTCAGTTTCTTTTTTATTCTATTATAGACTTGGCTCAAGATTATCTATGAGTGACTATGGATTAGTATGGAGTGGATCTAGCTCAAGAATTTCTATGGTTATGGTTGAGGTGTGTTGTAGAAGAACATGGCCTGAGTGAAGTTGAACTTGATTAATATCTAAGGTGTATATTTGATGTTGTGTTATTTCAGTAGATTATATTGGTTGAACTGACTTATTTCTTGGATTTGGGATGGTATGGGTAGGTAATTGAGTGGTTTGAATAGTTTGTTGAGTATTTGACATTATGGCCTATTGTTTTTGTGGTTGTTGCATTTTCTAGGGAAAGCCTTGATTACCTCTCCATTTCCATTGACATGGATTAGAGGGATAAAACCATTGTTATTTTTTAAATTCCCAAGTTGAGGTTTTTATCCATTATTTTGCATCCATAATTGATTATATGTTAGCTACTAATTTGTTTGGGACCAATTTTGATTAGGTATATTCATCTAAGAATGATACTGAGGATTATTTTAGAATTGAGAATTTTCAAATATAGAGTTTGATGGCATACCTAGTCTTTGTACCCATGGTTTCTATTGATCCATGAAAAACACTTGTTTCTCATTTTCTCTTATGGCATGAAACTCACTATCTCATTATTCTTCTTAGTTATGTTGGCTACCCAAGCTTTCATAAAATGACATGTGTAATCCACCTTCTTCTTTCTACATTAACCAAAATAGGTAGCTAAGGATTTATTAGTTTATTCTTTCTTCCTCTATGTATGTAATGTATCAAGCTGAGAAATTAGGTGGATAATAATGTCTTGCTTCATGTCCTAGAGTAAGTTGCTAACTTCACCTTTAAATAGTCCTTCTACAGATGGTGTAGAAAGGGTTTTAACCTTACTTTTATTCATGGTTGATATGGAGTGTTTTGTACATAGAATTGTTAGTTCATCAAATGGCAGTGTAGAAACATCACCACCAAACATTAGATCTAGTGCCTCCAGATAATCATCTCTAATTATTTTCAAGAATATCAGCTTAACTGATTCCTTGTCCATTGTAGTCTTGGATTTTTGAAAGCTAAACAAAAATATTTCCATATATTCTTCTAATGAGTCATCATTAGCTTGTGTCATTCAAAATATGTCATCTCTCCTATAGTTTTTTCCCCTAAAATAGTCTTGGTATTTCATTAGAAAATTTTCCTTCATTTATTCCCAAGTATAAATGGCATCTTTTTCAAGTCCCATGCATCTTTGAATGTTATTGTAAACAATTTGATTTTCTAAGAATCTTGATTATAATCATAGCTATGGCATAAGATGTTGAAATAAAAAAGAAATGTGTTTGGATCCTTAGATGCTTTTTCCCTAAAAGTAGGGAGGGTAGAGTGAGGAATATTATTTATGGGTGCATTTATGTCAAGAGTAAGGATATGAGATTAAAAATTAGTAGACTCATTGGTAGTGTTTTATTCCTAATGATCCCCCATGAATAATCTTTATGTTGGTAGATGGGAGGTTGTTGTTACCCATTGCTCAAAATTCCTATCTATTATTTTATTCATTCGAGTGTAGAAGATAGAGAATTTTTCTTTTTCTTTAGGAATGTATGGCTTCCTATATAATGTGGATGGAGTGGAGGTTTTAAAATATTCAGATGGTGTCTCAGTAAAGTGTCTCTCTAAATTAGAAGATTCTATTGGCCTAGTGTTTCTTCAAGGAGCAAGAATAGCCTTTAATGCCTCCTTAGCAAGAAATATGAGTGATGGAGGGAAAAAAACATCAGATTCCTGAGTATGAGGTGATAAGGTGGGAATTATCGAAGGTGGTACATGTAGGTAATTTTTAGGGGTATGAACCTCCTCAAGGTATCCAACTTGTGTTTCTAGTCTAGTGAAAAACTCTTCCTTCTCTACCTCTTCTATTAACAACTATGAGTGATCTTCAGGACTTCCTTCATGTTCCTCAATTTCTAGAAGATGAATTCTTGATCTTGAAACAATGATTGATGATTCAAAAAAAAAATTATTATATAGTCCCCTTCACTTTCTATATGCCAACCACATTTTTTTAAAAAACTTTTTCCCCACCGTACCTAAATAGGGTCAGTAATATGGGGTTTTTTGAAATTTCCACTATTCTAATTGAAAAAAGGGAAATTTAAACTATGAAAGAAAGAAATATTTAATATAAAGAATATAAATATTTGGAAATGAAAATAATAAACATTTAGGAATAATTTTTATCATGATTAAAATTAAAAGTGTGTGACACCCTTCCCTGACAATGGTGCCAAAAATGACTAGCAATCAATTCACAATCAAATATACTTATCTTGATCAAAATGAACATGGAGAGTTAGTATGGACCTATACCTTCTATTTCATTTAAATTTCAACCCAAAGACATAGATTTGATAAGATGACATCACTATATGTGCACACTCAATCTTCTAATTTGAAATGCTGCTAATTTTTATCTAAGATGTTGAAGTCATGCAGTTAATGAAATGATGGCAATTAAACATAAATATAATACTATGAAATAAATTATTATACATTTGAAGCTTACTCAAACAAATTTAAGAAATAATGTAAATCACACAATTCAAAAATAAAACACACAATGCATAAAGAAATTAAATAACATGTTTAACTATTTAATGGGTTGGATTATTGTTACAGACTTCCAAATGGGTCCCTTCTTCCTTCTAACTCTAGATTCAATATTTCCTCTCAAAACACTTAAATGAAATCAAAAATAATTGTTCATATTAATAAAAAATACAACAATGAATTGTTGTAGGAAATTACAATGATAGTTGCTTGAGAAAATTTACTTTTGATAATCTCTAATCAACATCTATATATCTCAACTCTGCTATTACACATATATATACCACAAAGGAGATTGTTTTATACAATACAATATATATTATAATATAAGAAACATTAAACTTAAGATAACAAAAATTATATTTTTTTACTAAAGTCATCTTCATATGATTTCTATGACATTATTGAAGGACAAGTAGAAAATTTCATTCTTCAACCACTTCCTTATCGGGATCCATTGAGTATATAGATTTTTCTATGAGTCGGTTGAAAGAGGAATAAAAATCTATTCATTCATGGCTTTGGTCATGTAGTGAATATAGGATAGATTGTGTAATGATATTCTTGTGTTGCAAGACATTTCATGTGATATACCTATTTCTCCAAAACATCCGTAAAACACATTATAGAAAAATCATCCTAAAGCAATAGATGACTATCATATATTTAATTCCAATACATAATTATAACTATTAAAATATTATAGAAACATAATGTTATTTTCAAGATTATGGCCATATGCATAAGGAAACTTATGAAAAAGTGTTCAAAAGCATGGTTAACAAGTAGGATGAGTGAAATAGATCAGGATAATAAAATGACATTTATGGGGCTCATCACCCAGCTTATCAAACTCTTTGCATATGGAATTTATTCTTTTCCATAATTATTTTTCATACGTAATGTTAGAATTTTATCCATGATTATTGAGACACTCAACATCACTTTTTTAGAGGCATTAACCAAATCAGATGAAGACTTCTTGAGAGTATAGGTAGTGTTGTCCCCTAAAAATATCACTCATTTTTGGGACAACATTTGAACTATTTTGGTCCTAAAGACCAAAATTGTCTCTTCCCTTTTCAAAATTTGTCCTAAGAATTCAAATTCCTCATTTTTCAATCTTCTAAGAAATCTACGGACTCTATAGGCTAGAATCTATGGATGTTGCAAGCTTGAATCTACGGACTCAGCAGGAAGAGAAATCTACAGACTCAACAGGAAGAGAAATCTATGGACTCTATAGGCCAAGTTTAATAGGCTTCATAGGTTGATTTTTATGGACTCTTTCAAGGTTAGAGAAAACTAAAGACTTTGTTTCTATGGACTCTATAGGTAGGTTCATTTCTATAGGTTCAAAGACTTTTATAGGTGGGTTCAACCAAAAGAATCAGTTTCTAACACTTGGTCATTTTCGAGATTGGTTCAGTGCCTTGGTTTAATCAAAAATATCCATCGGCAAGCATATAAGCAAAGAAGGCTTGAACCATTAAACCATTGAACCACTTTGGTTCAAAGGTTCAACAAGTTCAAAATTCAAAAGGTGCAATGCTTTCGGTTCAATGGCGGGTTCAATCAAGGGAACGGTTCAATGACTTGGTTCAACCAAGTGTTTTAACGCTTTGTTTCACTCAGGTGGTTCATCTACTTTGTTTCAACATTTTGGTTCATCCTTTGGTCCAATCAAATGGTTCATCAATTGGTTCAAAGGCTTCGTTTGAACTGTTAAACCAAAATTTTGGTTCAATGGTTGGTTTAATCAAAGGGTTCATCGCATTGAACCATTTTGGTTCAACGGTTGGTTCAACATTCGATTCAACCAAGCGGTTCAATGCTTTGGTTCAACCAAGTGGTTCAATAAAATGGTTCAACAATTGGCTCATCACCTTGGTTCATCGCTTGGTTCAAAAGAGTGGTTCAACGCAAAAATTCAAAGAAGCCTCCCAAAGGACAAGTGCCCTTGCGAAGGGCACTTGGTCGATAAAAGTACCCTTCAGAGGGTCATTTTTAAAGAAGACAGTAAAGGCAATTCTTTCAAAATTTTGTTTAAGGTAGACAAAGGCATAATTATTTTAGACTTTTGTCTAAAGGAATTCCTTCGGACAAAAAGTCTGAAAGAATTTAGAAAGGCCATGAGAAGAAACCCTGAAGAAGTTTTTCAAAGTCAAAGAACAAAATGATAATTCTCAAAAACTTTTTGTCCATGGGAATTTGTCCATGGACTTTTTGTATACGAGAGATGCCACGGGAAGAAATCTTGAAGGTATAAACAAAGAAGCAAAGGCAAGGAGACAAAACAATTCTGTGGACTTTTTTTTGTGGGAATTTGTCTGCAGAGAAAGCTCAGGGAAAATACCCATGGAGAAAGCCTGAGAAATAGTCTATAGGAAAGCCCGCAAAAGACTTCTAAGGAAAAGGCCACCAAAGGAGCCCGAAGGGTAGGTGCCCTTGCAGGGCACTCTCAACTACCAAATTGAAGGACATTTCTTGAAAGCTGAAGGGTCACCTTCCCTTTAGGAAGATGTAAAATGAGAAATTTGAAGGAAGAATCTAGTGACCCACCAGAATAAAGGAGCCCAAAGACCACCTGAAGGTTAGATACCCTTGTGGGGGGCTCTTCCCAACCTAAAGTGGATCATTTCTTAAGGCCTAAAAGGGCATGTTCTTTTTAGGAAAGTACCAAACAAAAAATTTGAAGAAGGACCAAGGGGTGATGCACCCAAAGACATCAAATTCAAGATAGCAAACTATCCATTGATAATGTAGTGACGGGTGCATGAATGTCAATTTTAAAGCTCATAAAATAGTCGTCGATCCTTTGAATCTACACACCCAAATGCATTCATAGGCTTTAATGTTAAGGCCAGTAGAAAGTGACTAAAGGATAGAATAGCAAATTGAATCCAGGACCCAATTCAATTAACCAAAAAAGGATGAACGATGAAAGAAGGATCAGATCACCAAGTGGACATTGAAAGTTGCAAACTTTCAATAGCGTGACTTGTTTCTCTGCATTGAAAAAAACAAATTGGTAGATGCCCCTAATTTCTATCCTGTCTTCCTAACAGTTTTCAATGCAACATGATGTGTTACTGTTCCTGAGTCCTTGAAGTGGCTATATAAGGGACTCTCTTTTATTATAAATATATCTATTTTTTGACAATCAGAACGAAACTCTACCCAAATTGAAAGGCATTACTGAGACTTTGAGCTCAGTTTGTTGATCATATTTTGTTATTGGAATAAGAAAGCAAGTGATTTTTGAGACTTTGTACTGCAATATATTTGTTGTTGAGGAAATTGTTCTTATGTCTTTTTCCTTAATATATCTTCTGTTCCTTTAATTTAATAAGTAGAATTAGTGACAACAGTTAGGAAGGTGTCCTGAAGTCAAATGTGGAGAGACTTTGTGCCCCCATAATTGCCTTTTAGTGTGGTTTATTTTCATTTCTATGTAAAGGACCTTGGGATGACTTTATATGCTCATTGTCCTTTGTATCTTACTTTTGAGAAATTCAGGTGGATACTTTGTGTTGCATCTTGATTTGCTAGTTATTGCGTCCTTTGCTACATTTTGATATTACTACCAGGAGTATCCTTGTGGTTTGCTGAGTAGTACTTCTGAAAGAAGAGGAGTGCTTTCTGTCATTTCCCTTGAGTTTTTCCTTTGATCCACATGCATAATCTCTTAAGAAAGAGAGATGGATGGTTTGTCTTACCCTTGAGTATTATTTTTTATAATATATATATATATATATATATATATATATATATATATATATATATATATATATATATATATATATATATATATATATATATAGCATACCTATAGGGAACCTCCCCTTGATGAGAGGAGAGATCAGTCCCCTTCTGATGTGGTAAACCTACACATTTGGATGACTAATATTCCTACTTTGGATGATCAGACCTATTTTTTTTATCAGTACATTGATCGACAAAATATTCAACCAATAGTTTTTTGTGACTCCATTAGGGATATACATAATTCTGTGCAATTTGGAACCTCAAGTTTTAGATTGAAACTCTGCTAGGGATATAATATCCATTATCCATTTATAATCTATCCATTCACCTCCACAATAACTGGGAAAGAACACACAGTTTAAAGCCTCAAGCTTTAACTGAAGTAAGGTTAATTCTTTTCCATTTTTGTTTCACAATCTGGTAGATTCAAGTTATACATGAAGCCAAAGGGCTAAAGGTATCATTGACCCTGTATTCGAGTTGGTATAGCAAAGTGATTTTGATCTGTTTCCTTCACCATCTCATCTCCAATGAACCAAGAGCTTTCCTCCAACTAAAGTCAAATCTCCATTGCCAGATGAAGTATCTACTTATGTTGTTGATAAATATTTGCCAATAATTACCCCTCTGAGATTTGTTATTCCTCCTTTTCATAATCCTACAATGGCAGTTCAAGGCCCCTGGGGTAGTGCTTTTGGTCCTCTCAATCTTACTCTACCTCTACATAAGCTTCCATGTAGTTCAAGGAATAATTTCCCCAAATTCTATGGTGATGGGAAAGTTCATCGTGATGAACACATTGCAGCCTTTAGCATAGCTTGTGGAGTAATCAAAGTAGAATTTGAAGATGTAGCAGTCAGACTTTTTGTGGAGACACTACAAGGTGCCACTGTAGATTGTTTTTATCATCTATAGGCTCAATCATTAAGTAGTTATAATACCCTCAAAGCTAAGTTTCAAGCTAGATTCAAACCTGCAGAAGATGCACATGCACTTTTGGCTCAACTTACACAAATGAAGAAAGAACCTTATGAACTAATGAGAGACTTCATAGCCAAATTTGACAAAATAAGAAATAGAATTCTTGTAATTTCTTGACCTAAAGTTGAGAATATCAAATGCTTTTTCATTAATTCTCAGATACCTAAAGTAAGTTTTCTCTTGAGACGTGTTGGTCAAATAGATCTTACTATAGCTCAGCATTTGGCCACTAAGGTAGAAGATGATCTCATCTTAGTAGGGAAGATAAGAAGAGATCCAAATAGAAATAGAGCTTCATCATCTTTTGAAAATTGATCTACAAGCACCACAGATCCAATGGTGCAAAAGTTGGTAAATGAAGTGCTAGCCTTGAAAAAGCAAATGGCACAAGGAATGTCTTCTGCTCCTTCATATAGAGATATGCCAAGAAGAACATTTCCAAATTAGTCATATTAGGGCAATGCTACAAAGAATTAAGGGCAACTAAATCACCTTCCTCCCCCACAAGGGAAACTTGCCCTTGAAGCTCCTCCAACCAACTCGGTAGTTGGATATTTGGAAATAGAACATGCTTTCTCTTTTCAACCTGAGTTTGAGCAAGAAAATGATGATGATCTCTTCATGGAGGATCAAGAAGAATTAGCTAGCGACTCCCACATTGGTTTCCTGAACTACCAAGATGAACCTATAAGGAAAGGAGAAGATATTGATGGATCATATGTAGTGTTCACCAGGTCCAAGAACTAATCAGTCCAGCAAGCTGATAAAGGGAAGATAAAGGAGCAACCTCAACCATTAATTATAATTGCTAAGCATGGAAACACTCTACCTTTTCAGTCAAAGGAACCAGTGATCACCCAAAATGTAAGTACATTAATTTCACCTTCACCTTCTACTTCAATCTCACAAACCAACCATCCTCCCATCCCTCCTAAAACTCAAAAAGTTAAAGTACCTTTCTTTGTACCTAGCTCAATTCATCCATTTGACATAATTGATCATGTCAAAAACACAAAAATACAAATGTCTGAATTTGAATATTTGCAAGCTAATCTTGATCAATTGGATAAGTTGGTCCAATGTGTCAAGAACCAAACCATCCTTGCAAGACAAGAGGTTAAGAAAATAATTCCTGATTCTCCGAAGAACATGCCTATTCCAAATAATTTGGTCATTACTCTAACTGCTCCTAGAAAAATAGAACCTTTCTATGTTTCCCTATTAATAAATGGTTATCAACTCAATAATTGCATCATTGATTTTGGGGCACTTTGACAATGTCATGCCTACTAAAGTAGCTGAGTCTCTAGGTCTCACACTGACCAAGACATTTGAGAGATGTTTCTCCATGTAGAACAAGCAAGTACCATTGCTGGGGTAAATTAAAGATGCCTAATTTGCATTGGTAGCCTTTCCAGACAAGAGAATCAAGATGACTATCTTGGTGGCTAACATCCCAACATCCTATGGCATTTTGCTTGGATGAAATTTTTGTAAGGACATGGGAGGATAACTAAGCATGGACCTATCTGAAGCAAGGATCCCTGTCTAAGGCGTAATGAAGAGATTGCTCCCTGAAAAGGAGGCAAGATACGTGGTCACCCAAACATCAGCCCCTACAACATAAATTCTATTTGAATATTTAGGTAGGGGTAATTATTTATTTGCCATAGAGGATGTTCATGTTTCTATAGATGAAAATTCTATAGCTCACAATCTAGAAAATGATCCAAACAAGACTTTAGGAGAATTGGTAGGGCATAGTACAAGTAAAGAAGGATCTTCCATCTCTAATGAAGAGAAATCTGATAGGAGATCAGCTTATGATGATGCTTCGATCCTAAAATCCAATGGTAACCATTTTCCCACCAATGATGGAGTTGGGACTATGTTGATATCTCCTCAAAGAGATATTCTTCCTTCATGAAATTTGCAAATCAACAACACCAACAACATAGCTGGATGTGAATCTCTGTTGATTAGATTGAATATTGCTCAAGATGAATAAATCAAACTCCTTCACATCAAAGGAGATGCTAAGCTGATAATTTTTTAGGAGTTTGATATGGACAATTCAATCATATGCTAGACTGAACCAAAGGAACAACCAATTATGGTAATGGACCATGCTGTTGCAAATCAAAATCAAGCAAAGGAACCCTTCGCTAAGAAAGCAAGGAGTTATGGCTTTCAAATTGAAGACCACATCTTGCCATGGGGCAAGAAGAAGAAAGAGTCAATAGGAAGATGCAAAAAAATTAGTTTTCTAGTGGAAAGCTCCATTTGCCCGTCACCATTTTTGGGGACAAAATGTCTTCTTGTTGGTTTACCAAGATGGCACACTATTTTCATTGTCTCTCAAGAAGCAGCATCTGAAATACTTCAATTCTTGAAGTATCAGAGCATTTCATCTATACATATGTATATTTGTATAGTTTTTAATTCTATTTTGTTTTGTTTGTTTTCATTTTTGATGCCTTCTATTTCTGGGTAGGATGACTCTGTAGCCCAATGGTACGCATGAAGACATTAGAGATTCTAGATTTTACTCCCTTGAACTCTTTTTGCAATTGATAAAAGTTCCCCAACTAGAGCCAGCTATTGTCCCCCAAAAATATCACTCATTTTTGGGACAACATTTGAACTATTTTGGTCCTACAGACCAAAATTATCTCTTCCCTTTTCAAAATTTGTCCTGAGCATTCAAATTCTTCATTTTTCAAGCTTCTCAAAAATCTATGGACTCTGTAGGATAGAATCTATAGACTTAGCAGGCTTGAATCTATAGACTCAATAGGAAGATAAATCTATAGACTCAGCAAGAAGAGAAATCTACAAACTCTGCAGGCTAAGTTCAACAGGCTTCATAGGTTGATTTCTACAAACTCTTTCAAGGTTAGAGAAAAATTCAGACTTGGTTTCTATGGACTCTATAGGTAGGTTCATTTCTACATGTTCAAAGACTTCTACAAGTGGGTTCAACCAAAATAATTAGTTTCTAACACTTGGTCATTTTCAGGATTGGTTCAGTGCCTTGGTTTAATAAAAAATCTCCATCGGCAAGCATCTAAGCAAAGAAGGCTTGAACCATTGAACCATTTAACCACTTTGGTTCAAAGGTTCAGTGAGTTCAAAATTCAAAAGGTTGAATGCTTTTAGTTCAATGGTGGGTTCCATCAAAGGAACGGTTTAATGGCTTGGTTCAACCAAGTGGTTCAACACTTTGTTTCACTTGAGTGGTTCATCTACTTTATTTCAATGTTTTGGTTCATCTTTTGGTTCAATTAAATGGTTTGTTAGTCAATTAAAAGGTTTTGTTTGAACTGTTGAACCAAAATTTTGGTTCAACAGTTGGTTCAATGCTATGGTTCAGTCAAACGGTTGATTGCATTGAACCATTTTGGTTCATTGGTTTGTTCAATGTTTGGTTCAACCAAGCGGTTCGATGCTTTGGTTCAACCAAGTAGTTCAATCAAATGGTTCAACAGTTGCTTCATCACCTCGGTTCATCGGCATGGTTTAAAGGATCAATTCAACACAAAAATTCAAAGAAGCCTCCTAAAGGACAAGTGACCTTGCGAAGGGCACTTGGTCGACAAAATTACCCTTTAAAATGGTTATTTTCAAAGAAGACAGTAAAGGTAATTCTTTCAAAATTTTGTTTAAGGCAGATAAAGGCATAGTTATTTTAGACTTTTATCTGAAGGAATTCCTTTAGACAAAAAGTCTAAAAGAATTCAGATAAGCTATGGGGAGAAATATCGAAGAAGTTTTTCAAAGTTGAAGAACAAAATGATAATTCTTGTGGACTTTTTGTCTTCGGGAATTTGTCCATGGACTTTTTATCCATGGGAGAAGCCACAGGAAGAAATATCGAAGGTATTCACAAAGAAGCAAAGGCAAGGAGACAAAATAATTCTACAGACTTTTTGTCCACAAGAAATTTCCATGGACTTTTTGTCTATGAGAATTTGTCTGTGGAGAAAGCTCAAGGAAAATACCTGTGGAGAAAGCCCAAGAAACAGTCCTCAAGAAAGACTGAGAAATAGTCCTCAAGAAAGCCCATGAAAGATTTCTAAGGAAAAGGCCATCAAAGGATCCTGAAGAGTAGGTACCCTTGTAGGGAACTCTTAGCTACCAAATTGAAGGACATTTCCCCAAAGCTGAAGGGTCACTTTCCCTTTGGGAAGATATAAAATGAGAAATCCAAAGGAAGAATCTAGCGACCCACTGGAATAAAGAAGCCTGAAGGCCATCCAAAGACCACTTGAAGGGTAGATACCCTTGTGAGGGGCTCTTCCTGACCCAAAGTGAATCATTTCTTAAGGCCCGAAAGGGCATGTTCTTTTTAGGAAAGTGCCAAATAGAAAATCCAAAGAAGGACCAAGGGGTGATGCACCTGAAGATGTTAAATTCAAGACAGTGAACTAGCCGTTGAAAATGTAGTGATGGGCATGTGAACATCAATTTTAAAGCTCATAAAATAGTCATTGATCCTTTGAATCTATAGACCTAGATGAATTCATAGGATTTAAGGCTAAGGCCAGTAGAAAGTGACTAAAGGATAGAACAGCAAATTAAATCCAGGACCTGATTCACTTAACCAAAAAAGGAAGAATGATGAAGGAAGGATTAGATCACCAAGTGGACATTGAAAGTTGCAAACTTTCAATAGTGTGACTTGTTTCTCTACATTGAGAAAAATAAATCGGTAGATGCCCCTAATTTCTAGCCTATCTTCCTAACAATTTTCAATGCAACATGATGTGTTACTATTCTCGAGTCCTTGAAGTGGCTATATAAGGGACTCTCTTTTACTATAAATATATCTCTTTGTGACAATCAAAACGAAACTCTGCTTAAATTGAAAGGCATTACTGAGACTTTGAGCTCTATTTTTTTATCATATTTTGTTATTGTAATAAGAAAGCAAGTGATTTTTCAGACTTTGTGTTGTGATATCTTTGTTATTGAGGAAACTATTATGATGTCTTTTTCCTTAATATATGTTTTATTCCTTTAATTCAACAAGTAGAACTAGTGATAGCAGTCATGAGGGTGTCTTGAATTCAACTGTGGAGAGACTTTGTGCCCCCATAATTGCCTTTCAGTGTGTTTTCTTTTCATTTTTGTGTAAAGGACCTTGGGATGACTTTGAGCCCTCATTGTCTTTCGTATCTTACTCTTAAGCAATTCAGGTGGAGACTTTGTGTTGCATCTCAATTTGCTGGTTATTACATCCTTTGCTACATTTTGTTGTTACTACTAAGAGTATTCTTGTGGTTTTTTGAGTAGTACTTATAAAAGAAGAGGAGTGCTTTCTATCATTTCCCTTGAGTTTTTCCTTTGATCCACATGCATCATCTTTGAAGAAAGAGAGATGGATGGTTTGTCCTATCCTTTAGTATTATTTTCTATATATATATAGCATACCAATAGGGAACCTCCCCTTGATGAGAGGAGAGATCAGTCCCCTTCTAATGTGGTAAACCTACACATTTGGATGACTAATCTTCCTACTTTGGCTGATCAGACCTATTTTGTTTATCAGTACGCTGATCAACAAAATATTCAACCAATAGGTAACATTACCAATATAATCAAACCCTTAACATATGGTGTCAAACCTTTGACATAAATGATTTTTGTCTACATCATGAGTTTCATCATCCAAGGAATATTCATCATGTTTCTACTCATTTTTGTTTGTTACATTCAGAAGATAGAAAGAAACTAAAGATAATGGTCAGGGGTTAGATGATACCCAGATTAAGTTACGCACCATATCCAGACATTGTAGGAGCTCTTCTTTGGCTATGGAAGATGACACCTATAGAGAGAATAAGACTTAAACAAAAAAATAATAGATAGATATATGGTGGACTGCCAAGAACATGCTCGGTGCCGAAAGTGTAAAGACTTCCTAGAGGGATGACAGTCCACATTTTGATAAAAAGAGTGTCAGATAAAGAAATAATGAAAGACTTAAAGAAAGAGAAATAGATAACGTGTACCTAATTCTTGATGTTAGTCTTCCATAGTCACCAACGTTGATAGTCCTACCAGTGTCAGTTGGTCAAGTTGTCAACATCAGTTAGTCTACCAACATTGGTAGGGGCAATGGTCTTTAGACGGGTCTTAGGGTTATGTCTGTGGTCAACAGAAGGACTCTATGGGTTTAAGGGCCTATGCAGGGTTGCAGGGAGATGAATAAGGTCCACAGAAAGACAAAGGTAGAGGATAGATTGTCAAAAAGGGTAAGGGTGAGAGGAAGGCTTTTCAGCTTTTCTAGGAAGAAGTCAGGTCTGGTTGAAGGTTGGGTCTGGTTGATGGTATTTATAAATATAGTAAATAGAAACTAATTACTAATGTATTCTAAATTACTGATGAGAGGTAGAATAAATACTTAGCTCTTGTTTGATGAAGAACTAGAGGTGTTTGAATGCTTGTACCTGTTGTGGCTTGATGCTGAAGACCTCATGCAATATTCTAATTCAATTCAAAGTCACTTACATAGAGTCTCTGTGGCCCAGGGAGTGTTAGTCGAAGCCTAATGCCTGGTGATGTCTCAAAGTCTAGGAAAGAGAGAGAGAAAGGGGGAGAGAGAGAGAGAGAGAGAGAGTCTGGGAGTGATTCATGATTAGGTAGCCAAAGAGAGAGAGAGCAATTAGACCCTCAAAGAGCCAGCCTGTAAGTTAGTGTTAGAATTCAATTTAAGTAAACTGATGTTGGTGATCTCATTGGCATCGATAGACATTTGATCAACATTGGTGGCTAGAGAATGGGTAAAAGGGCTACTTTTAACCCTTTGCCTATTTCTCCATGCGCTGAGTGTATTTTCCATAGGAGAATGGTCAAATGATGGGGTTATTATGCACGAGTTTCAGTTAGGAGGTTGGAATGGGTCTTAGGTGGTTATGATTTGGATGACTTAGTCTTGGGGTGAGTCATAGGGTAGGAAATGGTCTTAGGGGTGAGGTGTCCAAGGCAAGGTGTCCTAGGTGAAGTGTCCTAGGGTGATGTCATTAATTCAAAATAAGTATTTTATTTTAAATTAATAATGTGTGTAAGGGACCAAGGGGAGTCGACACAATTTTTGTGTCTACATTTGCCCCTTTTTGTCTTGTTGGTTATTCTTGAAAAACTACAAGATAAAAATAGGAGTAAGTTGCCCCAGGTATGGGATGAGGTGTAGGTTGCCCCAGGTAAGGGATGAGGTATTCCCCCTCAAAGTGAGAGTCGAGGGAAGGTAACTTGATATCAGGTGCTGATTTGATAGGTAGTGGATGTGTATGGTGAAGTTAGAGTGTGAACGTTGCAATAGTTGGGATTGCACATATACCACTTCACATGATAGGTAGGTCAAATTATCATAGTCAAAGGTTGAGGAGTGCTAAAATCAAAATAATCAATCCCCAGCATTTAGTCATAGCTGATTGGGTTATTCGATCCAAGTTGTAGCTCCAATTGGTCATTGTGTTCCAGGTATTTCAGGCTTGGGAAGTGGTCCTAGAAAACACAAAAATGTCACAAGTAGTGGGGATCAACTTGGGCACGATCCAATACTTGTGAGGGTCGTAATGTGAGGTGCAGACAATTTACTAACTATTTTTGAGGTAGCATATATTCAATCAAAACAACCAGGGTAGAGTTGTCTCGAAAATGGTCATGGTCTAAGGAGATAGTCGCGATCTCCAAGGTTATTGGTCGAGGTTGGGTTGAGATATAAGTGATCTCAAATGTTGTTTGGTGTGGTTAGGGAGATGTATGTTATCTCTAATGTGCCCCAATAGGAGAAGTTGAAGGTGACTTATACAGTGTCAGGGATAGTTATTTGGTCATGATTGTGGACTAGGTTAAAATGGTTCATCCATTAGGTAGATGAATGAATGAATGAATGGCCGATGTCATTAGGGAGACGATTAGGAAGATGGCTGAGCTAACCCTAGAAGACTGAGTGATGCCTACATAGCTCCTATTTTAAGAGCCTTAAGCCAATGTAGTTATGAAGAAGAGTCAAAGTGGTCGATAGTTGTCTTGGTCAGGTTAGTGGTCGTAGCATTTCCCATATGTGTGATGGTACATGCTTGATATGATGAATGCATGATTATGTTATAGCCTTTTCCATATTATGTGATGGTGTATTCTATAAAATTAGTTATATGGTTTTTCATCCCTAGAAATTTTCCATATTGGTGATGGTGTATGCTAAAAATGAAATGAGTTTATTTATGCTTCAGCAAGTTTCCATATTGGTGATGGTATATGCTTAGCATAAATTATGTTGGGTTGATAGTTTCCATGTGTATTGTTTTCCATAGAAACGTGTGTGAATGATGATGTCATGTTAGAAAATGTTTGGGTTTGGGTTGGTTGGTTTTGGTTATAAAATGACTTGGTCGTATGTGACCAAAGTGTAAGAAGTGAAAGGCGCATTGCTCTTTCATTGACAAGGACCATAATGATAGCATAGATAGGGTTTATGTAAACAAAATCCCTATTCATGCATTACATCATTGACCATTGGTTTATGTTAGAGAAGTATTTGAATCACTTGATGTTAAGTGAGCTCAAAATCCCTTGAGTATGTTAGGGTAATAGGTGTGATTATGATATGTGTGGATAGGATAACCCTTTTTAGCAGGGATAGCTTTTCCCCTTTGATAGGTGACCCTGAGAATGACTATAGGCAAGTCTATGACTGAATATAATTTTTTTTGGTAGACTGATTGATGCAATAATTTTACGTGGGGATGTTGTTTTGTTTTGTGGTCATATGTGAAGCTGATCGATGCGGGAAGCTTCTGAGAGAGTGTTGTTTGTAGCAAAATTTGGGTATAGCCATCCTTCAAGGGAGTGGTCTATATTCTAATTTTTATGTTTTGATGTCTCTAGATAGCTGTCCTTCAAGGGAATAGTCTATTAGTTATAGAAATTATGTAGCTGTCCTTCGAGGGAGCAGTCTACATTTTATGATTTATGACCTTTGGTTAGGCATCCCAGTTTTATGTTTTGTTTTTGACTGAATTTTTGGTCATGCACTTGACTATAGAGGTTTAAGGGTTTCCCTTTTCTTAGGACAAAGCATTCATGCTTGACAAAAAGGTTGACTAATGGTTGTAAGGAAAGAGGGTTAAAAGGAATAGGAATGAGGACGATGGGGGTTGCTCAAGGGATGAGCTCAAGTTAAATGTCAAGTGAATGATTACTTGACTAACAGTAGAATGGTCAAAGATGTAAGGCATTAAGGGGCTTAGGTTCTAGTTGACCTTTGAAAGAAGACAGACGATAAGTACCTAATCCATGCTTGTGTTATGATGTAAGGTCTGAGTCAATTAGGAGCAAACTTGCCCCATTTGCTTCTTTCTAGATTGGTCACATGTTGGGCTTCTTTAAGGATGAGATCTCCAATTTTGAAACCTCACTCTTTCAGATTATTATTATAGGCAGATTTTGGTCAAAGTTGGATGTGAAGTTGGTTAGTACGTTGTTGGCATTTGGTACAATGCTGAACATAGTTATTGCAGTCTTGGTTAATAGTGGGCCAATAATAGCCCAGGCGAAGGATGCACTTGGAAACCATGTTACCACTGAAATTTCCCCCACAAATCCCATCATGGGCTTGTTTGATGACATGAGATGTTTTAGCGGTTGTTAGGCATTGGATAAGGAGGCCATTGAGACCTCATTTGTAGAGAAGACCCCCTAGCATGGTGTATTGGGTAGTACTTTTGATAAAATCCCACCGTGCATTGCTAGAGAGGTTAAGAGGTATGATAAAATAAGTCAAATAGTCCACAAGTCATTTATACCAAATGTCATGTTGACTAGAGAGGTTAAGTGGAATTTCCCCCAGAGATGATGGTCAAGATGTGCCCAAGATAGAAATCTTGGGTTGTGTTGGTTGAGAGGTCTTGACGAATAATGGATATGTCAAAGGTGTAGAAGTCTGGTCTTTTCCTTTATCCTTCATGGTTTGGGGCTTGGTCACCACATTAACAGTGTTAATTTTGAATAAAGGAGTGGGAGGTGGTAAAGGGACCATAATCTTGTGTTGGGATCCCAATTTAGGTGAAGAGGTTTGAGAGGTATGGACTGATGTTGGTGATTTGTCAAAAAAATGGTTAGAAGAATCCCCAATGTGAGGGGTATCCTTTTTCAAGTGTTGGAAAATGGCAACCTTAAGGGCACAACAATGCTTAGTATCATGTCTAGGTGTGCGATGATACCAGCAAATTTGAGAGTCATCAAACCAAGATGGTTTTAGTTTGAGAGGTTTGTATTGTTTAATAGGCAGAAGAGTGATGCTCGAAGACTACAACAATCGACATAACATCGAAGCATAAGACCCCTTTAATGGGTCTGTGCTCTTTGTTGTATTAGGTGTTGACAACTTCTTTTTAGGAGTTGTTGAGGAAGTTTGTCATACCACCTATTTAGTTGGTGGTGTGGTCATATGTGTAGATGGCACTTGCTTGGTGAGAGGTGCCAGATGTTTTGGAGGAAGTATGTTTTTAATGGGTAAAGGGAGTAATGGAGGCGATTTGCCTCTATGAGGTGCTGGAGTAGGAAACACTCCTATTAAGGTGGATGGGTGCGGGCCCAAAATAGAGGGAAATGGTGAAGGTGGGGATGAATTCTCTGATGTGGTTCAGCAGCCTTCTTTAGTTTAGTGTGAGGACTGCTATTATGAGGGGTGAGGTTCAAGTCTACCTTCACCAAATCTTCTATGGCCAAAGTGGGTGAGGTGGTGAGTTCTTCTCTCAATGGAGAAGGGATTGGAGAATGTGGCTCTTCGAGAGGATAGAGCGTAAGGATGATCATGGCTTCTATGTGTGGTTGAGGAGTAGGAAAAATATGATCCCCCATTTATGATAAGAATAATGAGGGTGAGGCAACCAGTGTTGGTGCCATCAAAACATCCTCCAATATGGGTTAAGTCAAAGTAGACTCTCCTACGTGTGAAAGGGGGTGGATAGAGGACAAATAGGAGAAGAAAGCTCTTCTACCTATGGTGGACAAATAGGAGAAGGCTCTTCTACCTGTGGTGGACAAATAGGAGAATAAGGCTCTTCTACGTGTGGTGGACAAATAGGTTGATTAACCTCTTCAGACTGTGGGAGAGGTTGGTTAGAAACAATGTCGACCATGCGTATGTTATGCTCTTGAAGGTCATCAGCTATGGTCTAAACATTATTTTGGCTAGGGGGATGGTTAGGGAATGGTTGTCTAAAGATATATATGTTTTGGTTAGCTGACGCATTCAGGTTATCTAAAACAAGATCCCCCTTGTCCAACATGTCTTGAATGATGTTTTTGAAGGTTTTGCAGTTGTCTGTGTCATGACCCTTAACACGATGAAAGTTACAAAAGTCATTTTCCCTATACCATGTAGGGATGGCTTTTGAGGGGTCAAATTGAGGTGGTCAAATTTGAGGGAGATTAGGACTCCCTGCTTGACGAGTTTATCCAACACGGAAGCGTATGATTCTCCTATTGGAGTGTATTAACGTTGTACGTATTGTTGTTGGAATTGTCTTATTATGTAGTTTTATGTGGAAGGTTGAGATTAGTTAGTTGTTGTGGTGGATGATGATCTAATGACCACAATGTTTGCCAACCCCTTAGACTTGGAGTTGGAAGAAGAAGGTCTAGAAGAAGAAGGGTCATCGGATTTTGTGTTGTTATTTTTACTATGCAATTTGACCTTGTCTTCTTTGACAGTGTGGAGTTCAAGCTTTCTGGCCATGGTGAAAGCTTCGTCAAATGTGCAAAAAGTTTGGACTCGTAAAGTAGATGAGATGTGCTTGGTGCATGCTCGTGAAAAGATATCAATGAGCTCAGTTTGAGGTAATGAAAAGGAGAGTTAGTTAATCAAACCTCTCCAATGGGCAATGAAGTCAGCTATTGACTCATCATCAAATTGTCTAATAGAATATAGGTCTGTAATGGAGACCTTCTTGGTGATGTTAATTGAAAAGTGGTCAAGGAACAATTGGGCTAGTTGAGTGAAGGAAAAGAGGGAATGACTGGTAATATAACTATACCAGTCAAGGGTGGTGCCAAAAAGTGACATGGGAAATGTGCAAAGTAATAATGCATCATCATGTGATATAAGGTAGAAAGCGTGTCTAAACACTCATAGATATTGTTGTGGGTCCTCTTTACTCTGAAAGCGAGTAAATTTGGGGAGTTCCCACTGGTTAGGATATGGTCGAATCGGCACTGAAGGGTGGATGGGTTTATTGTAGACTTGTTCATATGAAAGAACATTGCTTGAACCAAAAAGAGACGTCTCAAGATTAGACATCTTATCCATCAGCATCTTAATTAGATCGGCTGACGGATTGGCAAGTGGGGCACCCCTTAGGTTGTATGGTACCTAGAAGGTGTTAGGAGGGGTGTATGATGTAATTGGTTGTGTTTGTATAGGTGTAACATATTGGTAGTTCATCATAGGGACTGAGGTTGAGGTCAAGGGGGGTTATGCCATGAAGCTGGAGGGCACAAATTGACTAGGTGCCACCAAGGGTGGTTGAATGGTGGCAACACTGGCTGAAGGATAGGTAGTCACTCTTGTATTTATGGGAGCAAGAGTGGGTGGGATAGAAACAATCAAGTTTTGAAAAGGTGTAAAACTTGGTTGAATTGTTTGTGGATGAGGGGCTACGAAAACCCCATTGGTGGTAGGTCCAAAAATAGACGGGGAGGCCAAATCTTGAGCATTGGCCATGGTCGGGTTATTGGTCAAGGCAATAGCCTGAGTTATGATGGGTTGGCTAGTGGATGGTGTTGATGCCATTGCCACTTCAGCAAGAGAAGTTGGCATCCCAAAAATATGATTACCTGAAGGGTCTTGCATTTGGCTTCTTGCGAGATAGTGTTGGAGATCCTTGACGTTGTGGTCAAGGAATCTCTCAAAATTTTGATCCCCTTCAGGAACAATTAAAAGTTGGTTAGGGGTTGGTTGGATAGGAGTACACTTAGTATTTGACGTATACTCCATTAAGGGACTTGTTATGAAGGGCGAAGGTGGAATTGGTTGTTGCCTTGCATGGTCAACAAGAGTTTTGACTTGACTATGTGTCAAAACCATTGAAGGTGAGAAAGTTCAGGTTCCAAAAACTATGTGTTTCAGTTTTAGAAAACCAGAATGTGTGTTTGACAGCAAAAAAGTCTAATTTTTAGCTTGTTGTTTTGGAAGAAAAGTTTGATGACAGTGACTGACATCAGTGGAAAAATTGATATCGGTGGAGATATTTTGCCGATGTCAGTGGAAAAACTGATGTCAGTTGATAAAAGTTGCCGACGTCGGTGGAAAAATTGATGTTGGTGTCTGTGTATTTCCAAAAACTCAAAAAACTAAAAGTTTTTGGAAGAACGAAGAAAGTTTTGAGTTGTTTTTGGAGCTCATAATAATGCATCCTTACCAGCTCAAAAAACTAGATAAAAAAAAAATAGATGAAGGTAAGCAGCCTCTAAATGTTAAATTACTAAGAATAAATTTTAGAGTCGTGGTGGCTTATGCCTTAAAAGAATATGTTTGGAAATTGGGCTTTTAGAATGGGTCCTAAAGAGGAAGTCTAAAGCTGGTTTTGGGTTATATTTTGGTGCTCAAAATCTGTATTAGGTTCCATACGTGGCCTAGTGCTAGGAGCTTGCTCCCCTCACTTCATCAGCCCAGAGCCAAGCTAGGTCACTTAGCCAATATATACTTCGCCTATAGTTTATACTCTGCCAGAGAACAGAGTGGGTCCTCCTCTTGGTTGTGAAGTCCAAGTAGGATCACCGAGAAAGGTAAGGTATCTGCTAGGTGATGAAATCCTAGACGGGCCTTGTCTTAGGTATGTTTAGATGTTTGATTGTGAATGTGGTCTGGTTGTGTAACATATGTGCACTATGATTTATTCATAATGCATTTTTAATTACTAGATGAGCTAAAAAAAATGCATTCAAGCATGAATGAAATGCAATTTATTTTTTTTACCCAAATTGAAATGTTTTGTTCAGATGCAAACAAGTGGGGAAAAGGTTGAGAGTATGAATTCCACTACTCTAAAATGCAAGAAAGAAATGACAAGAAGAAAAAGAAAGAAGTTCTTTTTAACTTGTGCTTATGATTTCTTTTTGAAAAAAAAAGAAAGAAGAGGAAGGATGCAAGAAGAAGTCTTTTTCCTAATGCAACTATATGAAAGTTTGCTTTTTAGAATAAATGAACCCAAGGAAAACTCCAGGGGTCCCACCGGGTGTGCCAGAATGTTTCTACTCATTTTTGTTTGTTACATTCAGAAGATAGAAAGAAACTAAAGATAATGGTCAGGGGTTAGATGATACTCAGATTAAGTTGTGCACCGTATCCAGACCTTGTAGGAGCTCCTCTTTGGATGTGGAGGATGACACCTATAGAGAGAATAAGACTTAAATAGAAAAATGTTAGATAGATATATGGTGGACTGCCAAGAACATGCTCAGTCTTGGAAGTGTAAAGACTTATTGGAGGGATGACAATCCACATTTTGATAAAAAGAGTGTTAGATAAAGAAATAATGAAAGACTTAAAGAAAGAGAAATAGATACCGTGTACCTGATTCCTATTGTTAGTCTTCCATAGTCACTGACATCAGTAGTCCTGTCGGCATCTATTGATCAAGTTGCTGATGTCGGTTAGTCTACCAACGTCGGTAGGGGCAATGGTCTTTGGATGGGTCTTAGGGTTATGTCCATGGTCGACAGAAGGACTCTGTGGGTTTAAGGGTCTGTGCAGGGTTGCAGGGAGATGAATAAGATCTATAGAAAGACAAAGGTAAAGGATAGGTTGTCAAAAAGGGTAAAGGTGAGAGGAAAGCTTTTCAGCCTTTCTAGGAAGAAGTCAGGTCTGGTTGAAGATCAGGTTTAGTTGATGGTATTTAGAAATATAGTAAATAGAAACTAATTACTAATGTATTCTAAATTACTGATGAGAGGTAGAATAAATACTTAGCTCTTGCTTGATGAAGAACCAGAGGTGTTTGAACGCTTGTACCTATTGTGGCTTGATGCTGAAGACCTTGTGCAATATTCCAATTCAATTCGGAGTCACTTGCATAGAGTCTCTATGGCCTAGGGAGTGTTAGTTGAAGTTTGATTCCTAGTGATGTCTCAGAGTCTGGGAGAGAGAGAGAGAGAGAGAGAGAGAGAGAGTCCAAGAGTGATTTGTGATTAGGCAGCCATAGAGAGAGAGAGCAATTAGACCCTCGAAGAACCAGCCCGTAACTCAGTGTTAGAATTTAGTTTAAGTAAACTGACGTCGGTGATCCCACTGAGATTGGCAGACATTTGACTGACATCAGTGGCTAGAGAATGGGTAAAAGGGTTATTTTTAGCCCTTTTCCCATTTCTCCATGCACCGAGTGTATTTTTCATTAGAGAACGGTCAAATGACGGGGTCATTATGCACGAGTGTTGGTTAGGAGGTTGGAATGGGTCTTAGGTGGTTATGATTTGGATGACTTAGTCTTGGGGTGAGTCATAGGGTAGTAAATTGTCTTAGGAGTGAGGTGTCCAAGGTGAGGTGTCCTACGTGGGGTATCCTAGGGTGATGTCATTAATTCAAAATAAGTATTTTATTTTAAATTAATAATGTGTGTAAGGGACCAAGGGGAGTTGACATAATTTTGGTGTCTACACATCAATAATAGGAATGAAAGCATCATTTTTCCTACTATGGTGCTTAATTATATTCACCAACCTATGATCATCATACTTATGAATCATATAGTTTCACTCAATAGCATGAGAATGTTTGACACTTACATCAACTCCTTCAAATGGTTCCTCATGTATGATATAAGTCCCAAGATTAATTTTTTCAAATTATGCATAAGGATCATTCCCATATGCATATACACCATACTAATCCAATAACAAATCAAAAATGACTTCAATTTTAGAATCACCACCATTCATATTATATTTTTCCTTTTTATGAACAACATAATTAAAGGTAGAACTAGTTTTAACGTAGGGATCAATATGAAACCTTGTAAGAGGTTATGTTATAATAGTCACCTTGGTCCCATAGCTTGCCCTAAAGGATAATAAAGACAAGTTAGCTAAGATATATCCATGTATCTTGGCTATAAAATATCTTGATAGGCAGATTACAAAGTGAGATGGGAGGTTGACAACAACTATATCTTGAAGGATAGGAAAACTAGACAATCATACAAGAAGACCCACATATTTTTGATTAGCCATATGTTTTTATAAAGTGTAACATTTAGATAGATCTCTCCATTTTTTTGAGGCTCATTTGTAGTCCCAACTTATCAGCTACAACTTTGGGCATGATTGAGGTAAAGGCTCCACTATCAACTATGCAATTATGAACCAATTTGTCACCCACCATGAGAGTGAGGTAAAATGGTGGAGGTTTCTTAGACTTAGTATATGGTTCAAAAATATTTTTATGGAAATTTTGAAGGACAACATGACTATTAATTTTATTTTAATGTGAAGGACTAGTAGGGATAGTGTACAATTGCTTTTGTAACAACTCTTTTTAGCCATGTATATGAAGGATATCCTATAAGAGATATATTATTTAAAACTTTTTAAGAATCCAATACATTTAAAACATTATTACTCACATTATCTTGAGTCCTTGGAGGCAAAATATTTCTTTTAACTTAAGGAATTGAGACACATTGAGTAGACCTTACCACATTTTGATTCAAAGGAGGAGTAGGAGCTTTTGGAGCTACCTTACTTGCATCCATGACTTTTTGCCTTGTAAGAGGATTGGATTAATGTGTAGGCATGATAATATCACCTCCTATATCCTTCCTCTTGTCTTTATTATTATATAAAATAGAGGATCCTTGATTTACTACAAAAGTGTCTTCCACCAAGAAGTTGGTGAAGCTTTATCCTTAAGGCTACCAATCCTCATTAAGGTTCATCATCACTTCATCTTCAACTGATAAGAGAGGAGTAAATCCTCCTTGAGTAACAAAATATTTCTCTCCATTATAATTATCATCCATAAATTATCCCTATTA
Source organism: Torreya grandis (assembly GCA_037957365.1). Lineage (NCBI taxonomy): Eukaryota > Viridiplantae > Streptophyta > Pinopsida > Cupressales > Taxaceae > Torreya > Torreya grandis. The sequence goes on from JARHVA010005646.1 coordinate 525,814, forward strand.
CCAAATTTCTCCTTGTACCAAGTTGTTATGCACCAATACCATTTCTCTTGCATTGGTGGTAGAATTGGGTTTATACAAATTGGTAGCCCTATTAGAGTTAGGTTGCCATTGACCTCTTATTTTTCCATATGTTTGATAATTAGGGTAAGGATTCTAATATTCACCTACTTATATGGTATCTTACATAACATGGGCACTTAGCATTTGGAATTTTTCATATGGGTCTATGACATTTTTTATCTTTTTAGGAGCAACCTTAGACTTCTTGTTGGTATTATGAATTTAGGCCACATCTTAAGTATTAGCAGAAGTATGGTACAATGGGGGCATAAAAACCTTAGGAAGAAACCTTATAGATTTAATGAAACCATTTTTATTTTTAATGGAAAGTTAATATGCTTCATGGAGAGTGGAACCGTTGATAGATTGAAGCATGATAGAAATTTTAGTACCAATGGCTCTCTAGTAGGTAGGAAACACAAAAATAGTAGGTGGTCTCATTGGAGGTAGTAATCTATACCAAGTCTTTTAAAACATCTCATTAAATCCATACATTGATTCCTTAGGGTCTCTTTTGATCACATTAAGTTGATGTATGAGATAATTATGGTCACTTTCATCTTCAAATCTAGAAGTCAACAACACTCCAAAATCTTTCCATTACGTGATGCATCTATTGGGTAAAGTCCTATAATAATAAAGAGATTTCCCTCTGAGGGACATGGAAAGGAGTATAATGGAAATATTATCATCAGTGATATTATGGAAACCATAAAATTTTGAGATATTTCTGATGTGTTCACTAGTTGTAACATGACTCTCACCATTGCATGTACACATAATCTTCATGGTATTAGGAGGAATGTTATCATATATCTGGAGGTGAATTGGATTTTTATTAAGGTATGGAAGGCATGATTTATATCCATATATTATATAATATATTATATTTCTTCAATATCTTCTTATCTATCAAAATCTACTTATTTTTCAAAGGGCAAATTAGGATGAGGATATTAAACTTTAAGATGAATTTTAGGTTGAATAAGTGGATTAATAGGGTTTAAAACTCTACTAAATGATGACATAGTGAGAACCATCAATTATTAGATCAATTTTATAATTAAAGAATGGAATTTAAATATATTTATGTTGATGGAGTTTATAAATGCTAAGTATCACACCAATTTGTGGTTGATGTTGTTAAGACCAACATTCACCTTGATAAGTTACCTTGAAGACAACGGTCCCAACAGGTGTGACAAAACTATTGTCAATAAATTTTGTACCCTATAATAGGGTGATCAAGACTCTTCCATATTTATGAAACATGGAAAAACTTATATGTATATGGGTGTACCTATAGTGAAAGTGAGCCGCTAGGTTTAAGGGCTAGATCCCTGAATGTATCTTGAAGTGATTTCACCAATGCTAACTATTTTCTTGTGGGAAAATAGTTAGAAGTTTAAATGAAATAAAATTAATCTAAGGTGATGATAAAAATAATATTATTTCCACATGAACATAATATTCCTATCAAAATGAAATAAGACATACAAACTAGCTTCAAAGTCCTAAAGGATTCTAACATCAATGTTTCAATATAGAGGTGATATGCATGAAGTAACACAAGGTGAACAAATAAAAGTGAAAATTTCACACTCAAACCATAATTTCACACTTTAAAATATCCTAACACATTTAACTACACTCTATATGAACTGTTATAATAGGAACTCTTGCATAAACATGAGAGGATAAGAGAAGAAAGGATAGAGGATTATCACTTTGCTTTACCAAACATCTCTTTTCACACTTAGAGAATTTCTCATGAACTTGAAAAAAGACTTGAATTAATTTTAAAAGTCAAAATATGATATCATTATATGTAGGCTTCACCATACATGGTGGGTATTAGATTATAAAGGCCAAAATGGTAGCTACTTATAAAATTTCAGAGAGAGGAGGAAAGAATGAAGACCAAGAGTCACTGAGACATGTGTCATGTTGAGAGAAAGAAGTTAAACATGTAAGAGGAGTATGAAATAGAAAATGAAAGGTCTGATAGGAAAAGTGGCCCTCCAAAGCATGAACTTCATGAAATGTGGCATACGACTCTCCTTGCTTTGTTCAAGAAACTATTTTCATCATGGATCATCTCTCAAGCATTTAAAACTAAATTAAGAGAGTTGACACATATGTACAACCTAAAGGAGGTTAAAACATGTTATTATGGTCATAATATGTTCTACTAGATGTTATCTATCTTTCAGACACCTGTATTTACCATTTATTGTCATTTATTTGTCTCCTAGACTTCATTCTTCACATTTCACAGTCATTGTTCATCTCAAATTTTGACTAAGCTTTAATGGTGGCATATGAGTCTGAGGTGATTGATTTTGATATAGAATCCTTTGATCCTACATGGTTGACTATGTGGCATTCCCATGCCATGTTGCTCATTCCATTTTAAAATATGCTTATCATCATTTTGACATGTAACCTCATCTTATCCATCTAGAATCCAATCGAATTTGCTTTATTGATCTCCTCAGGAGTCTCTTAAATTAGAATTTGATGTTAGCCATTGACCTATGACCTAGGCATCTAATATTATGACATTTAAAATTATTGCATGCTTTCTATGGATCTTGTTATCAACCCATCTGGTTAACACTCTCATGCCACTTAGCATGAGCATATTCACTCTTAATATCCTTTGACTCTTTGACCCTCACTCGCACTGTTAGATATTATCTACATGATTTGATGTGATCCATTGGATCTAGTTCCTACTATTTAAATGTATATCATTGATCTTATTTGCATGACTCAGTCAGTGTCATTGATCCTTGATTTGCTCACTTTTGACTTTTTTGACCCTATTAAGTACCCACATGTTGTTGATCTTAGCCTAATTGAATGTTATTTTACCACTTAGTATCTATTTTTTCAAGCTCAAGATCCTTTAGATATTTTGAAATTAAATGGTGAGTTCATGAAGCCTAAACTTTACATCCCTATGCATTTCTATCTCTACTAGTTCAACTTTAAATACTTATATCTTGAGATAGCAAGCTCATCAAGACAAACAAATTGTAGAGGATGATCTCGACACAAAAATCATCATGTCTATGTAGTATTTTTGGCATGAAAGGTTTTTTAAACACACTTGTAAAATGTACAACTTGATTACCCTATTCATTTCTATGTGACATTCCATGATGGTCTGACCCCCTAGATGACTCCAAATGACATAAGACTAAACTAGATCATGACCAAGATTAGAATGGCATTAAATGACATAAAATAGAGAAAAACACACCCTATGTCACTATGTTATACCCAAATATAAATTATTTACTATAAGAGGTTGACCCATTTTAACTTGTGGTCAAAATGGTAAATAGGAATGAAACAAATTTATTTATTTTGACTCCTAAACTATATTTCTTGCACATAAAGTCCATGACAAGCACTAGAGGAATGAATTCACCACACAAAAATCTATACACATATTTTTCATGGGATATTGAGATTTTCATGGTTGTTAGGGGGTCAATTTACTCCATATCTATGGTAGGAGTTTTCCTATAGGGGTCCATATGCTATGAATTATTTATAAGAAGTTGTGGACCCCTAAAACCCTTACAAAACTTTAAAAACTAATAAATTTAGTAAAGAGGCCTAAATAATAATTTAAATGATATGTTTAAGCTATGAAATGACCTTGATGTTCTTATTAACTCCCCTAATCACTTTTATGGCATGTTGGTTGACATGTGCATAACCCTTACTATACGAACTAAACCAAATAAGGCTAGTTTGATCTTTTAAACAAGAAAAGAAGGGTAATTGGACATTAAATGAGTTTTTAAAGTAATATGTGGTCCTAAAATTCTTGAAAAATATTGATACAATCATTTGTAGGGCTCTTTTAGGTTATTTACATAGGAAAATAGCTCTACAAGTCAAAATAAGGAGTTGTTTACATACAAGTAGAAGAAGAGTGGTTTGATCAAGCCCATACCATCACTCAAAATATCCTTATATAGGTTGTTCATATTTTATACAATGTATTTGAACCTTATAATTCATAATAAGGTTAGAATACTAAAGAACTATGCATACACCTATGCTTGTTTATTGACATCACTAGGCATGACCATCAAGAAGGGGTAGAAAGAGACAAAGAAAAGTTGAGGGAACTTAAAAACACCATGAAAATCATCATAATGATTTAATATAGGTGTATTCTTAATTTTACATATAGGAGAAGCATTATGACTGATCATCTTGGCCGTATAACACCAAACATGCTCATAAAGCTTATTTTCCACTCTAAGAGGTGACTTCACATACTCACCATGGTATGGATATTTTTCATGGGAATATAATTACTTTGGAAGAGTTACAATCTGTAATACACTAATGTTTTATGGAATTTTTTTAGGCATTTAAGGTCCAAGCTTTGTGAATCATTATTAATAACCCTAATCACTCTAAAACCCTTATAAAACCCTATTACAAACCTAATTATGAATAATTGAAGAATAATCCATAAAAAATGATTTAATCCACCTGAATACCACCTGTCTCATCAAGAATAATTTGATATATTCATGTCCATGATAATTTTTTATATGGGTGGTGTATGAACATGGAAACAAATAGGATTTTGGGAGGAAAAAGTATAGAAGGAGAAGTAAAAGGTAGTTTAATGAAATTAAAAGAATTTGAGAGTGAATATTTAAACTTTGTATACCTCCTAAAATAATCATATTATCATAAACATTCCTCCAAGTTCCCTTGATATCTCATTGAAATTAGCCAGTCTATAGGATTGAAGATAATTTGACCTAGTCAACTAGTTTAACTAATTTGTACGAGTTTCTCATCAAAAAGGACCTATTTAATGATATGGAATGTTTATTCAGGCTTAATAATTAATCTTTAATATTTTATAAAAGTTTCATACAAGGTTTTTGTGGCTATGAAGTGCAAGTGTTTAGGCTATTAGTCCTAATTGGCCTAGTAAACCTATTTGGTTATTCAAGTGAAGTGAATATGGTGTAAAAGACTATTGATGATATCTAATGCAAATTTTTCATGCCATGAAACTAATTAAACTCATTCATAAATAATAATTGAGTGAAAAATCATGCTTAATTTATTATTGTGATGATTTAACTAGTCTACAACTGCTAATCACATGCATAACTCATCTTGAGTATCAATACATGAGTTAACTCACTCAAATGGAATTGTCTAACCAATTTATGGAGTAGCAAGATAAAAGAGGAGTTATTAAAACTCAATGATGGACCAAAACCTTATTTTAAACAAAAAATATCTCATGCAAGGAACATTTAAGGCACCAAACATGGAGATATTCTTAGAGGACCATTTGTAACTAGTCATAACTAATGTAGTACTTGAGTTAGTGATTAGATAAATTTTTCTTCTCTCCTTTAGACCACATTTGGTTATATTATTATCTTATTCTCTTTATATATATATATATATATATATATATATATATATATATATATATATATATATATATATATAAGGCTTTATGTCTTATTTTGGGATCCATTAGGATGGTATACAAAAACTATGCTGAAATTGTAACTTGGACCTGGAGTTAATAAAGAAAGTATGTTGCATACTTATTCATGGTTGTTATGGGTTTATTGATTATTGATTTGTAGATAACTGTGATATTTATATCCTTTTATAGGTCCTCTTATTCACCTACTACTATGTTTTCATCCTCTATAGGTCACCTAAAGTGTTAAAGGATATAAATTGAGTTGAAGAGTGTTAGTATGTAGTGCCTTTTAGACCTTCATTACTCTACCTTCAATTTGCAAACCTTACATCAAACCTTCATCTAAAACACTCATGTTTATGATTTTTCTAAGAAATTATTATTTAAAATCTATAATATTTTTAATTCAAAAGAATTCCCATGTTTAATTTTTACTGAGGATCATTCATCATTTAGGTGCATCACCATCAATATCATAGGTTTTCCTTTCCAACAATCCTTTTAGTAGTTTTCATCCTAAAATCAATTAGGTTTTAGTAATTATTTAAAAATTGATATATTTAGAGGATATAGCCACATAATATATAGGTTTGGTCTTGTTATAGGAATCCTAAAGTGTTAGACCAATCTAATGTTAGTCTAGGTTTGAAGGAAATCTGAGCAATCTACTTCAGTAGGGTATAACTTGGGTTGTTAACAGTTATATAATGCCTAGTGGGACTCATTATTCATAGGATTTGTATGATAAATATGAAAATTTGAGTATAGTAAGAATATTCAAAGGTGTTAGAGGAAGATTTACAAACATTTCATGAAAATATTGGTTATAATATCTTCCTCAAAAGGGAAATAAACTAAGTTTATTGAGTTCTCTTTTTAATTAGCTAAGAAAAATAAGGTTTCTCAATATAATCCAAATCCTACACCTCCTATTTATCCTATTATTGTCCAAATATATCCTTTAATTAAAAAAATATTTTTTCCAACTAAGTATTATTGTAAATCATATACCTCAATTGGCTATTCCTAGAAAAAAATCTTTTGTACATTGTAATGGTGGCATACCCTAAAATATTAATTAGTTTGATGACATTCCTGATGTTACCATAAAGAGTCTCCCTTATTTGATAAGAGAAAATCCAATTAATCCTATTGATCATATTTTTGATATAACCAATCTTTATTGAGTGCATAATATGACTCAAGAAAATAAGTCTATGAGGTTGTTCACAACTTTTTTCAAAGGCAAGGTACTCCAATGGTATAGGGGTTTGACACCTGCATCCATTAACAATTGGGATGAGTTTGGATAAATCTTGTACAATCACTTTGATTACAAGAGTGATAATCTTTATTTGGTTGAACTGATTACTACAATCAAGAGATACCCTCATGAGTTCATGGTGTATTTCAACTATAGGTTTAATAAAAATTGGAATAGGATCCCTATATTTATCAAACCCACTCTTAACTATGAATTCTTGTATTACCTTAATTCTCTCAATTTAGACGTGGTGGTTACGATACAATCCATGGGATTAAGTACCTTTGTAGAGGCTTATGAAATAGCCATAAGGGATAATAATTTCCTAATCCAAGTACAAAAATTATTTCCTATACTACCAATGTTTTTGTTTCCAGAGATTCATCCTCTTGTGCCTACCATTTCTCCATTACCAAATTTAGCTAGTCTTCATCAAATAGATGGTAATTAGGTAGATATATTAGGTAAGATAGAGAGTGTACTCAAGGCTTAGAATAACATGTTGGTGTATTTAGAAAGGTAGCAAATAACACCTTACAGGACTTACAAAGCTCCTAATCAATCTTATCAATATAATAAGCCTCCCTATCAACACAATCAACAAGGTTAAGGGAAGAATACATAATAAATCCAATACAATGCTTGTAATCCTAATGTTGCTAGTAATTCTAGATCTTTGGTTCCAAATTAGATCAATTATGATAAAAAAGTCTAATGGTCTAGTCAATGGGATCAATCAAACAACATGGAAATGGATCTAACTAGTGAGGAAATTCAATAATATTTCATGCAACAAGGTTTATCTCTTCCTTCACATGATGATAAACCATCTTCACAACACAAGGAAGCTTCTCTACCCTATGGAGACATTCCTTCTTTCACTCTAACTGAAGTATCAAATCAATAATGATCATGTAGTATAAAAACACCTTTTAAAACTAATTTTATTAATTTCCAAGAAGGTTAAAATTATTTCGATCAGATGGTAGTAAATCAAGGTTAAAACACATCTAATGTGGAAAACTCAATTATAGCTCATACAAGGTCCAAAATAAAGGCATTTGGTGATGGTTTAGGTCCTAAAAATTCATCTCTTATTATTTGTTAACCACCACTTAAGATTCATCTCAAAATTCATCATAAATTTAGTAAGTACAAGATGGTAAGGGGTATAATTTAAGAGGTTGTTTCATTTCATAATTCACATAACATTTAGGTAGCAGTTCTACACATAGATTGTAGCCTAAGACAAGCACTTATCCTCTTATAATGATTGATATGATGAATAAGGCCTCTTTCTATATTTATATGTGAGACACATTGCTTATATTGGGGCAAAAGGACCTCTTATAAGAAGAGCTTTTAAAACTTCATGTTTCATATAAAAAACTAGAAAGAGTAAGTGTTTTTATCACAAATTCCAATCAACATCTTGAGCGTCAAGATCCAAAAGTTATTAAGACACTTCCCTTATATATTCTACATATCATAGGTGATTGTATTATTCATAATTGCATTATTAACAGTGGGGATAACACTTCTATGATGCCTAAATCCATATATGAAAAACTAAGACTTTAGAATGAGCCTCATGAGAAAGAAGTTTTGAATTTGGATGGTTATCCTACTAATATTTTGGGTTTTCTTATGGATCTTAAGGTCATACTTGTTACTTATCTTAATTTTACTATTTCACGAGATTTAGTAGTTGTTGATCTTACCCCTACTTTGCCTTATGCTTATCTAGAGATTTCAACACCAAAATAGTGGGATATATTTCTTGTAATTAGTCTGACATGGTTTTTAGAATTAGGTATAAAAAAATGTTCACTATAAAGTGTAAACCTATATCTATATTCCATTTGGAGTCTTATATGCCTAACTTGTAAAATTTTAATTACACAATCTTAGAAGAAGATGAATATTTCAATGATCAAGAACCTTACAAATCACTTGAAGATATACTAGATTTATTCCTTGATAGGTGGACAACTAATAATCATGGATATGATAATTATAAAATCATTTAAGAATCAATTTTGGGTATCTACTGCATGCATTAAGAAGGTGGCATAATGCCTAGTCTCACTATCATAACACAAGATTATGAAGGAGTGTGAAATTTGTTATTTGATGGATCCATATCAAAGAATGGGAGTGGGGTAGGTGTTATTATTTTTTCTCCTCTCAATCAAAGGTATTATTATTCTATAATAATTCAATTCAATTGTACCTCTAATACTATAGAATATGAGGATCTTATTCATGTTCTACAATGGGAAAGAAAGAGGGGTATTAATATTCTATAGGTGAAAGGTGATAGTGAATTAGTAGTGAAGCAAGTTATAGGTCTGATTGTAGCCAATAATCCACTTTTAAAGGCCTAAAAACATAGGGTTTTGGATCTTTTGGAATACTTCTAGGCATTTGACATTCATGCAATTCTTAGAGGATCCAATCAACATGAAAACATGCTAGCTACCATTGAAACATAGTATAATATTGCTGATGAGCTCAAAAACACTAAGGATTAGTCCTAAATAAAAAATTTATGTAGGCCCCTAGTTTCAAATAATGAAGTAATTTGGCAAGTTTTTGATGGTGACAAACAAATTGCCTATTTCCTACATGAGGTAGAATGATGCCCAAAGAATCATGATAAATTACAATGTCAATATGATTACCATATTGTTAAATTGAGATCAAATAATATAAATAAGGGTTTTATAACTTTATAAATCATATTTAATGGGGATAATGAGATACTAAAAGATAAGGTAAGCATTTCTACCAAAAAATAACATTATGAGAAAATTACCATAGCTAAAGGTAAGCTACTCAAGTTAAGAAAAGTGAATAATAAGAATGAGAGAGAAGATTTCACAGAATTATGCAAGGAGTTTATGGATTTTTTTAATGATAATATCATGATTTGAAAGGTTTTTATCCCATGTTAGCACACCATACTATAGAGCTAGAAGAAGATGCCAAACTTTCAAGATAGAAATAAAGGATAATCAACCCTAAAGTTTATATCATTATCAAGAAGGAACTAACAAAGTTAATTTAATCAAATATAATCTTTCCCATCAAACATTCTACATGGGTGGAAAATCTTGTACCTATGAGGAAAAATAATGGGGAGATTAGGTTGTGTAGATTTCAGAGATCTTAGTAGAGTGTCATTGAGAGATCACTACCCTCTTCCCTCCATGGATATGATTGTACAAAGAGTTTCATGTTCACAAAGGTTTTATCTACTTGATGGATACTCAAGGTGTAATAATATATTGGTGAAGGATCAAGTTCAATATAAAATTTCCTTCACAACTAAGTTGAGTACACACACACACACACACACACACACACACACACACACACACACACACACACACACACACACACACACACACACACACACACACACACACACACACATATATATATATATGTATATATATATATATATATATATATATATATAATAAAATGTCTTTGGACTCTCCAATGTTGGAGATATTTTCCAAAGGGTAATGGATGTGGATTTTCAAGGGATCATAACTAAAATTCTACTTATTTATCTTGATTATATTACTATGTTTTATAAATATCTTAAGGATAATTTGACACATTTGAGATTTGTATTCGATAGATGTAGATAATTTGGGGTCTCTTTCAACCCCAAAAGTGTATCTTTGTAGTACATGAGGGAAGGATTCTTTGACATGTTGTATCCAAGGATAGAATTTATATTGATCCTAAAATAATATAATCAATAATTACTTTATATTTTCCTAAACATAAGAAGGGATTGCAAATTTTCTTGGGAAATATCAACTTCATCAGGAGGTTCATACCTAGATATGTAGAATTGGTAAGGTGACTAAATCATATGCCTAGGAAACATTAAGAGTTCACATGGAGAAAAGAAGGTAAGATAATTTTTGAGGATATAAAGAGGTATATTATCTAAGATCCTACCTTTTTCAATCCTAATTTTACTAAATATTTATTCATGTATGCCTTCTCCACATGTAACATAATTTTTGTCATGCTCATGCAATAAAATAGTGAAGGATTGGAGAAGCCTATTGATTTCTCCAATCAAGCATTAGAAATATTGAGGATAAGTATAATTTTTTTGAGAATAATGTGCTTTATATTATTTGAGGTTTATGAAAATTCATACATTTAGTCTCCAACAAGAAAATTTTCCTAATGATAGCTCATCCTAGTTTGAAGGATTTTATCCTTAATAGAGACTTAAGTCAAAAGAGGGATGGTTGGGTGACAAAATACAAGAAATATGAAATTTAAGTGAAGGTGAAAAATATGGTTATAGGTATATTACATTGTTATCACCTTTTAGTAGATGTTAAATAAGACAAAGAAGTGATTTTGAGAGGTCAAGACACTCAAAATGCAACTACAACTATCTCTCCTTCTAGCTAGAGACATGACTTAAAAAGATTCCTCCAAGTAGGAGAATGTCCTATAGGATTAGATGGAAAAAATAGGAGACACTTTAGGCTGAAATATATTCTTTACATCTTGATTAATGGAGTACTCTTCAAGGACATTGGAGGTATGTTTTTAAGATGTGTTGAACCTAGTCAAATAGACCAATTGTTAGATCAATTTCATGACGAGCCTTTAGGAGGCCACTTTACAGAGATTTATAAAGCATAAAAGATCATAAGATTTAGCTATTTCTGGCCTACTTTGTTCAAATACTCATATGCATGGGTCAGATGATGTTCCAAGTGTCCAATGTTTATCGGTAAATAGAGACTAGTTATCATGCCTTTAAAACCTATTCATGTTGAGCATCCCTTCATGTAATGGGGTTTAAACTTCATTATAATGATTCATTATTCATCAATTAATAAAAATAATTTGGTTTTGATATCCATAGATTACTTTACTAGGTAGGTCGAAGTAGTTGCACTTAAGGAAGCAAATGAGAACTTAGTTTTAGAGTTCTATGATAGCCTGATGACTCATTTTGGATTCATTTCAACCATCATATTAGATAATGATTTGGATTTAAATATTCCAACAGTATTTTAATAGGATATTCATCATGGTATTTATCTTAAATATTCATCAAGTTACTATCCTCAAGGTAATAGACTAGCAAAGTCCACCAATAAGAATCTGATTAGGATCATCAAGAAAAACAATAGAAGAAAATCAAAGAGGATATAATACAAAGTTGAAGACTACCTTGTGGGAAGATAGAATCACTACAAATAAGTTTATTGTTTATTATCCTTACCTTCTATTTTATGGTAAAGAAGTAAGGTTTCCCATTTCATTAGAACTTCTAGCCTTGGAATCTACACATTAGCTGGAGCTTATGAAGAATGATGCATTGGAGGTAAGAATGAATGAATTGTGATATATTGAAGAAACTAGAGATAATATATGCATACTATGTGGTACAACCAAATATAGGTCAAAAAATATTTTGACAAAAGAGATTCATCCAATACCTTTCATCAAGGTGAGATTGCACTCAAGTGGGATGAAGACCATGCTAAACTAGGTAAATATTACAAATATGATAGTCCTTGGAGTGGTCCATATGTTATTATTGTTTGTAAGGAAATTAATTCTTTATAATTATCCAATATTAGTGGTGAGGACCTCCCTATTCCTATCAATGGGATGTTCCTCAAGTATTTATATTAGGAGAGTCATCCTTTTGTACATAGTTATAGTTTTAATTACTCCAAATGCACATGTTGCACATGCCTTTTAGTTTTTGACTTACTTTAGTTGTCTATTATTATTTCTTTTTTATGTCATGTTAGTTTTTATTTTTGTGTTGGTTAGGCAAGTTTTGATAGTTTTAAAGTGTATTCCAAAGTTTGAAATAGTAAAGAGATTATGAATTTTCTTGACCAGTAGGATGGTTAACCCATATGAGTCACCAAAAATGTTGGAAATTTTTCCCATCAGGGAAAAATTCCAACCCATAAAATTTAAAACTTTTCATGGCCATCATAGTGTTCTTAATTTCCAAGTGAAGAGAGAGTTTGTCTTAGTGTCATCTCAATGGTGCCAAATGTCATTCTAAGGTTTTGACATAGAAATCAAGTGGTTTTATGATCTAAAGTGCCTTGATGAAGTGTATGAAAGGTGATAGCTGAAAAATCATAGATATATTTAGTATTTCAAAGAATAATGGTGTATAAGCCTTAAATAAAGGTGATGAACATACATTAAAGTCTCATGAAGAAATCAATTAAAAGTGATAAGGTACTTTTCCATGATATTCACTACTTCTTATGAAAATATGTGTATGTGGTCAAAATTTAAGGTTCTGGATTTAAAATTATAAAATTAAACCTTAATTTTACATTAAATAATTCATTATACTTTGGAAAGCATTCATATTCATGACAATACCTTAATTCAAAAGTCTTATGCCTTGAGAATATATTTTCATGCAAACATAAAGCATAGAAAAGGACTCTAAGAGTTCCCACATGCCAAATTTACCCATATAAATATTTAAATATATTTAAAACCTATTTTAATTATCTATTTTACTCTTGGTCTTCCTTAATTTTTCCTAAAATGGTTGTTTCAATCTATAAGTTTGGAGAAAATGCAAAGAAAGGAGTACAAACTTGTACAGAATTTTCTATACAATATAATCCTAGAGTTTGAACATGGATTTTTTATAGTTGTTTCATAATATTTTCATATAAAAATAATCCAAAAAATCTCAAAACTAGTTATCTCCATCCATCTAGCTTTTTTGCACATCGAGAGAGCCCTTCAGGTTTGTAGGTGGTATGGCCATGAGAGAGAAATTCAAGTTCTATAATTTTGGTCAAAGGAAGGGGTCTAAGAGAGATTCCATATATGGAAATTGGTTCTCATTTTATCTATATAGCCTTCATGAATAATATTTTACAAGACAAATCACTCACTAATCCTTCTTCATCCAAACAAGTAATTGATTTTCTGAGATTTTTCCTCATCTTGGCATCATGATAAAAAAATCAAGTTTATGGAGTTTTTTAGGAACATGAGCCACTTTACCATAACATTCTTCAACATATTTCCATTTATGAGAGTAAATGGATCTCAAGAAGGAATATAATGCAAATCTACAGTATGTAAGCATATAAAGGAAGTTTGTATAGTTCATGAAAGAGAAATAACATCAATATTTGATGTAATTTTATATTCATGGGTTTCATTCATGTCATATGTCCTTCAATCAAGTGACATAAATATTTATCAAGTTTTAATTCCCCTAAAACACCATAAATCATCCTAAAACCATCTCTTAGTCACAATTTAGCATATGTTAAGGTTTTTGATGAATCATAGGTTTTCATTTCTAGAATTATATGCTTGTCTAAGACCTCTAAAATGGTTTGGTTAGTTGAAGCATATGCATATGCATCACTCATAATATTCATGGGATATCTTGATATTGGGTAATATGTTGATTTATTTTCTTATTTTTGGTTTTGAGTCATTGATTTTGTCATTAATGTCAAAATCAAGATGGATGTCATTAATGTCAAGGTCAAGAGTTCAGACCATTCATGGTGAAGAGGTATGTGACAAGGAGTCTTATGGAAAGGGAAAATTTAATTAAAATCTAATATTTATCTATTTATATATAATTAAAACTAAACCTATTAATTCTTTTGATTTTGATGGCATGTCAAGGTCAATATCATGATGCAAGGTAAGCTACTATTGAGTATTAGGTGTCTTAATAAGCCTAGTCTAGCCCTAAGAGAAAGTGTACGAATAAAGAATAGTTAATATTGGTTAATTATGTTATTAAATGAATGATAAAGTGTATAAATTTGTTTAAACATGATAAATAGGTAAATAATCCTTCATATGAGTTTCAATGTCAGTTTTGAGGCTTAGCCCTTACATGAAGAAACCTAGTGAGAAGGCACAAGCTTGGTAGAATGATAAAGTGAGAAGTCTAAGACTTGTGAGATAATGTGTGGCATTGTGTGATCATGATATGATTTTTTATGAGATAATTATGATTTTTTTTTAATATTACAAGAGTTTTCAAGGTGTGATCAATATTTAAGTATGACTGATAGTTCAAGGCCTAGTGTGCAAAAAGACCTAGTGTGAACTATTGAGGAGCCAAGTTTAGTTATCAAGGTTCTATAACTCATAAGATAATTTTTATAGGTGTGATATTTTATAATAATAATTTTTACCAAGTTTTAGGTCATATAATAAAATATAAAGAATGAATATTGGTGTTAAGGTCTCTTATATGCCAGAAATGGGGTATTACAGACCTGAGAAGGATTTTCTTATGCACGTTGGCATGTGAAACCTTTGCATGAGATGATGAGTTTTTCATGTAAGCTGGGTAAGTTTAATATCTTTAATTTACTATCATTTTTATTTTATTTTATGGGCAATCCTTTATGAATGATTGCTAAGAATAGAAGGTAGTCAAAACCCTCATAAATGCCTCATTATGACGTGATAAGAAAAATATTATTAGAAATGGATCATAATGGATTGGATGATATATTTTTATGATTTTATCATGTACAGGACTCTTCCAAGTCTCTCTAGGTGGTAGTATTATATCATAAAAGTGAGTGGAAGCTTTAAGAAACCCCTTATTTCTTGGATTTATGATGTTATAGGTAGGGTTGACTAGGTTAAAGCATGAAAATAGTTGGAGGATGATGTGTGGGAATTTTAGTTTGTTCCCATTTAAGTTTATAATCAGTTTTTAAACCTAAAATATGTCAAACCTTTCATTGAAGTTGACCTATTTCTAAATAGGTCTAATGAGAAAGACAATGAGAAAACTAGGCAAAAGTGAGAATGAGATTAGGGATTGGTTGTAGTGGATTAGGAATGGATCCAAATTCATGGGGTAATTGTTAAATAAATATATCAATTTTCCCACTTTAATATGATCTTTGATGATGCACATAAACAAGAAAAAAAAAATCTCAAAGTGACTTGTCTAACATAGTGATGTCTTTGTAGGGTGAAGACATGAGATTGGTCTATAAGACCAATATTGACATTGAACATTGTTGTGTGTGTGTGTGTGTGTGTGTGTGTGTGTGTGTGTGTGTGTGTGTGTGTGTGTGTGTGTGTGTGTGTGTGTGTGTGTGTGTGTGTGTGTGTGTGTGTGTGTGTGTGTGTGTGTGTGTGTGTGTGTGTGTGTGTGTGTGTGTGTGTGTGTGTGTGTGTGTGTGTGTGTGTTTGGTTGTATGTTATAATTATGTTTTAGGATATTTAAAATACATTTAAAGTTCATAAAAGTGTTCATATATGTGTTTTAAATATTGATCTTCATAACTATGTTTTTAGAGCTATAAATAATTTTTTATGTGTGAGTGAGAATGATGTTTCTAAGTATTTTTGAATATATTTGAGGAATAAAATTCACATTAATTTGTTATATAGGTCTCATTAGTTCAATTTTACACATTTTTATACATGATAGACTCATATGGAAGTTTGAAAAGTCCAAGGCTTTTGACTAGGTTCTTAAGGCCTGTGTGCAGTTCTGAGTGAGCATATGAAGATGATCAATTTATGGAAATTTTCCCCATATTTTGAAATATAATGTGATTTTATATTAAATTAAGTTAATTTATGTTCCATTGATATTATTTTTTTTGGTTTATATGGAAAATTTTATTATATGAATCATATTTGCAAGACAAACTTTGTGGCAGTAAGAAGGCCTAATTACGAGTAGACCTAATTGGGTGGTTCAAAGAGTGAAATGAGATAAATGGTTTTTTAAAATTAAGGTGATATTAAAATTGTTATAATTTATTAATTTTTTCATCCATTTTTGGAGGCTCATGGTGTTTGAATGTGTTCAAGGTGAAATATGTGCTTTGAGAAGGCTTAATTGCATTAGGTCTCTATTAAGCCTAATGATGGTTTTATCCCTTAAAGGTAATGACCAGAATATATGGTATTTTTTTAACATTTTAAAGATGTTTTTATATATTTAAAAGATTATCCTAGTGTTTAATAGTTCTTTTCCTAACAAAGATGAGTGAAATCAAGAGTCAAGTATAAAGAGAAGGTCTAATAGGCCTAATTTGACTAGTTAGAATATTTGATGAAATAATAAAATGATTTAGAGTTTTGGAAAAAAGACATAGGGTGTTAAGACAATAATATATGTGTGTAAAATGTGTCATTAAATTTTAACTTTATTTAATACCTGATGAATAAAGTCATATGACCTAATTCTACCAGGGAATAGTTGAACAAGGAGGCCTAATAGGTTGTTTGAGAGAGATAGAAGAGTGAGAAGAGAAAAATAAGGTGGTAATATTAAATTGATTGAGAAACAAGTGTAAAAATGTGATCATAGTTTCAAGTTAAATAATTTATTATTGAGTTACCTATGGGTTTGGTGTCTCTTTGCAAGTTGGTTCTTACTAAAGGACTAGTTGAGTTAGAGCTTGACTAGTAAGGGGTTGGTATTCCTTGTGGGGTTGGTGCCTCACTAAAGGTTTCATCAATTTCTTATAAGACTATATTCTAAATGTTTTTTTAGTTGGTTTTATCCCCCAAGAGATTTTTACATATATCTCTTATGTTTCTATGTTGTTTGATTTTATAAATGCTTATTTATGCATTGGTTAATGTATGTATGTGAATGAATGCTTCATGAATGATAAGTGGAATTGGAGGATTGTTTTAAGAAAATAGATTAATCCCCCACCCCTATTTTTATATTTACTTAAAACATTTGATATTATATCAGGTCCTTTGTAGGATGCCTAATATCCTAAAGTAGATCCTAAACAAGCACATATGGCTAGTCAAACATAAGGTGGTTTCTCTATAATCATGGATCCATTATTTAATAGATCCAATTATAATTTTTGGAGTTTCAATATGAAGACATATTTTATGTCTCAATGTCATGATGTTTTTAAATTAGTTTTGTATGGATATACTATAGCTCGTATTCCTCCTACAAATGCAGTAGGAAAGAAGGGTAGTGACAAGAATTCAAAAGCAATGAATGGTATTATGTGTGGCCTATTAGAGGCAAAACTTATGAAGGTGATGCATTGTATGCCTTCTAAAAAAATTTGGGACAAGTTTAATATTATCCATGAGGGAGACTTTAAGGTTAATTTTGATAAGTTGAAAACCTATAGAAGATAGTTTGAAATCCTAAGGATGAATTAATAGGCTAATTGTTGGGGGTTGATGAAGTGATCAACATCATAAGAGGCATAGGTGAAGAATTGAAAGAGTATACTATTTTTCAAAATGTTTTGAGATCTCTACATTTGAAATTTTATTCTAAAGTATCGATTTTTGAAGAGATACAATATTTAAACAAAATAGAGATGGATGGACTTCATGACACCCTAATAGCCTAGGAGATGAGGATAAGTGAAGGAAGACCTACAAAGAAGGAAATTGCTTTCAAGGTAGAAAATAAGTCAAAAAGGAAGAAGATAAAAGGTAATAAATTAAAATATAATGATGAATCTAATATTTATGATGATGACGAGTCAATAGCTATGTTTTTAAGAAATTTGAAGATAGGTTTAAGTAAATACAAGGGTAGGTTGTTCTTTAAATGATTCAATTATGGGGATATTGGAAATTTTTATAATAAGTTACATGATAATAATAATACAAAGAATGATGAAGGTCATGATGAATTTAAAAATTCCAATAGGTCTAACAAGAGCAAGAAAAACTTTATAAGGTATGATGAAAGAAGATTTTTTTCAAGAATAAAAGAAGATTTTACACCAAGGAAGATTATAGCTCATCTAATGAGAGTGAGATAAGTGATTCTGAGAGTGACCATGAAGGTGATGGTCCTAATTTTAATTAAGTAGTCTTCAAGGATAACGAAGAAATTTATTCAAATCAATAATAGTCCATATAGATTGTAGGTGTTGTTGGTGATTCAATTTAAGAAGAAGATGAGGTAGACTTTGAAACTGAGGTGATGAATACTCTAGAATAATTGAGTATGGTGAAGAATAAGAATAGGTTGACAATTTATTTTATCAAATACTATGAGGATAAAATTAACTTTATTGAAGCTATACTAAGAAATAACTCTAAGGAATAATAAGAAATAGTCAAACAGGTGGAGACTCAACTTGAGAGTGTGACTGCAAGCCTAAAGGCTAAGGAAGAAGAAGAATGTGAAAGGTATGTAACTATTGTATATTATTTGAGAGCTTAGTTGGATCAGGCATCAAGTAATATGAAGTCTATTATGAAGTTTGAAAAGAGTACCAATAATCTAGACAACATCCTAATTAGTCAAAAGACTACTAATGATAAAACATGATTTGGCTTCAATGGAGACCAAAAGAAGAACACTAATGTGATAGAGAAGGTCAATGATCAATCAAAGTATGATGGTTTTGGTAGAACAATTTCTAATACTATTAGGAATATTAATAATATAAGGTATTTTAAGCCTTTAAATGTTTATTTTTATTCATGTACCCTATTTGATCATAAATCAAGGCATTGTATAAAGCCCTCCAAGAATGAATATGCATACAACTATGAGGAGAGTCATCAATAAATAGGTATAGGTCATGGTGTGTTTTCATCAAGAGGAATAGTGTGTTTTAATTATCAAAAGGTTGGTCATATTTCAAGGTACTATAAGCATGTATTTTCAAGCCAAAACAAGAAATTTGAGACCCCTAGAATGCAAGAAAGAAGACAAGATAGTGAGTGGAAACCAAAGGGAGATAAGTTGAATAATGACTAGTCTACAAGTCTAAGTGAACTATTTTCCATGGTGGAACATAGTTCAGATGCAAAAGAATGTCAAGACTTGTCCCATCAGCTTAGATTGTGGATGAATAAGTCAAGTCAAATAGATGAATTCATGATGGTGTTCAAACAATGATTGAATAATTCAAGTATAAAAGGATCATGAAGAAAGTTTAATCTATTAAGGACATGTAAATCTTAGAATTTCCTAAGTTTATGTTATTTTAGTACTCAAGAGATAAGAGGTGACCCCATTAGGCTTCATAGAGGAACTCAAATAGTGAGTAGAATAATGAAGGATGCTTGGTCTTAGGGGGATTTTTGTGTTATTTATTGACTTTCATATTAAAGGTTCAATCAAGAGTATGTTGTAGGTGTGATCATAAGAGATATGTCACAAATATTTTTGCATGATGACTTGATCAGATCTTTTCACAATATTGATAATGTCTAAATATCTCATGGATATAAGGGGAGTCAATAATGATCCAATATTAGGTGTGTTTTTCTAAGTATAAGGATTGGATAGTTACCAAGAAGATGACCCTTTGTCATTAATTTCAAAGGGGGAAAAAGTTCCATTCTGGAAGAAAGATCAGTTTGAAGAAGATCTAGCTTGAGAGATGTGAATGATCAACTTTGTTTAAGTATGTTCCGTCAATAATAAAGGGGTGGATTATTGAGGTATGTTCCTCTTGTTGGTATTGAGGAATTGATGTCAAAATCAATATGGATTTCATTAATGTCAAGGTCAAGAGTTGAGACCATGTATGGTGAAGTGGTATGTGACAAGGAGTTTTATGGAAAGAGAAAATTTGAAGGAAACCTATTGTTTCTCTTTTGAGAGAGAATTTGAAGGCAACCTGTTAATTCATCTAATGTTGATGGCATGTCAAGGTCAAGACCATGATGTAAGGTAAGATATTATTAAGTACTAGGTGTCTTGAGAAGCCTAGTCTAGCCTTTAAGAGAAAAAATATGCATAAATCATAGTGAATCTTGTGAATCATGGTGCATAGGGATGATAAAGTTTAAAAAGTTTTATAAACATGACAAAGAGTCAAATAAGCCTTTAGATAAGTTCTAAGGTTAGTTATCAGGATTAACCCTTGTATGAGGAGACCTAGTGAGAAGGCACAAGCTTGGTAGCATGATGAGGTGAGCAGTCTAAGGATTGTGAGATAATGTGTGGTAGTGTGTGAGAATGGTATGAGTTTTGTGAATTATATAATATGTTTCAAGGTGTGATCAAGATCTAAGCATGACTTGCAGTTTAAGGCCTAGTGTATAGAAAGACCTAGTGTGACATATTGAGGGGTCAATTTCAGTTCCCAAGGTGACATAGCTTATAATATAATTTATAGAGGTGTGAGAATTTTATTAATCATGTTGACCAAATTATAGGTCATATCCTGAAGGAGAAATCATGAAAATTGGTGTTGAGGTCTTCTATGTGCACAAAATGGGGTGTTACAGACCTGAGAAGGATTTTCTTATGCTTTTTGGCATGTTAGACCTTTGAATGAGATGTTGATTATTTTATGTAATTTGGGTAAGGGTCTTATCTTTAATTTCCTAGTATTGGTTTTGGAGTTGAGGGGCACTACTTTATGAATGATTGTTTATAATGGAAGGCAGTCTAAACCCTCCTAAAACCCTCATTATGACCCAATAGAAAAAATCTTATTGTAAATGGATTAAAAT
Organism: Torreya grandis; assembly: GCA_037957365.1. Lineage (NCBI taxonomy): Eukaryota > Viridiplantae > Streptophyta > Pinopsida > Cupressales > Taxaceae > Torreya > Torreya grandis. Next base: position 547,113 of record JARHVA010005646.1, read on the forward strand.
GGAATTTATGACCTATTTTTATGATTGGATAATTTATATGACTCTCCCAAGTCTCTCCAAGTGGCATTGGTTTGTTATAAAAGTGAGTGGAAGCTATAATAAACCCCTTGATTCTCATATTTTTTATGTTACAGGTAGAGTTAACTAGGTCAAATCATGAAAATGGTTGGAGAATGATTTGTGAGACTTTTATTTTTTGCCCATTTAATTTTATGAGTAGGTTTTAGACCTAAAATTTGATAAATTAGTCATGGAATTTGACCTATTGCTAAATAGGCGTAATGAGAAAGATAGTGAGAAAACTAGGTAGAAGTGAGAATGAGATTAGGGATTGGTTATAATGGATTAGTAATGGATAAAAATGAATGGGGTAATTTTTCACTACCTATATAAAGATTTTCCCTTTAATATAAGTTTTGATTATGCACATAAACAAGAAAAAAAAATTCTTAAAGTGACATGCTTAACACAGTGATGTATGTGTAGGATGAATAGATGGGATTGATCTGTAAGACCAATATTGACATTGATCCTTGTAATATATCTATTCCAACATGTTATCTTGTGTTTTCAAGAGAATAGAGATGGTTTGAGAGGTCAAGGTGTTGGATATATCCTTTTCAGGCATTATATGTGTTATAAAAACATATAAAATCCATTTACATGAGCATACGGAAAATAAAGAACCTCTATTTTTCATAAAACATAGTCAGCGTTCAACAACCTTGTAGGCAGTTTCCTAGGGAGACTCAACCTTGGAATTTATGTTATTTAAAGGGTAAAATATTGGATTAACGATTTAAAAATTTATATATATAACCATTTTGAATTTTATAACCCCCTCCAATACTTGTTTTTGTGGAACAAATAGGGAAATATGCCTCTATTTTATCTTAGAGGCAGAGTTCTCTCTCCTTACTCCAAACTGGTAGTTTTGAGGAAAAGAGATGAAATGGTGAAAAAAACAAGTAAATACCATTAAATATGTTTTTATACACTATAAAACACATATTAAAACATGATAAACAAAGATATAAGTCTAAGACAAGATAGGTTGGTCTAGATAAGAAGGTTTGCAGGCAGACCTAGTGAACAAGGTACAAACCTAACTCTAAATAAGGAGTCACTTCTAGTCTTAGAATTTGAAAAGCACTCAAAGTATTTGATTGATTTTTGAATAGGTAAAATATATGTGTATTTTATATCATAAATTATGGGAATTCATCAGAAAGTCATGGTGAGCTTAAGTTGCAGTCAGGCCTAGAGAGCAAGATTAGGCCTAGTTTTCAAATGAGAAGCTTTTTTGAACTTATAGCATAAAACAATCCTTAAAAACTATTGGAACACATTATTGGAGTTTGTTTATAGAATTTTTATTCATTAATTTTCAAATAATTTCTCCAATAATCCATTTTTAGGATTAAATACACCCAGACCTCATAGAATGCATGGAAAAGGACTCGAGTGGCTTATTTGGAATGCTTAGAAATTCTCCAAAAAATTTCATGGGACCTCAAAATTATTAATGGAGTTATAGAGGGTCCATAATAATTTAATAGTGGAGTTTTATTAGGATTTGAACATCTGGTCTTCATGAATAAGTGTTAAGACCTAAACTTGCAAAAAATCCTCATAAACCCTCATTAAGGACCCAATATGGGAAAGAAGGAAATTGAAGAATATAGATGTATTGGAAATTCCATTAAACCAATTTTAAGATATATAGGACTCTCTAGTGACTTAACACATGAAACTAAGGTGTACCCTATTTGTATAGATGTGGTACAATAGGGCTTATTTTGAAAAATTTATGTGTTTTACACGTGTAGAGGAGTTTCAAAGGATGTAATAACTTTTGGGAGATAATATGGGACTTGTTACAGATCCCTATAATAATTTATTGAGGATAATAACCTACTAAGTATATTTAACATCTCTTTTCATCTAAGTTAGTCTATTGGGCAATAGTGAGCACTTAGTGAAAAATGGTGAAACTCTAATTGGTAATCCTTTTAAGGTTTTATTGATGAACTTGATGACTTGGAAACTCCTTAAAAGTTTCATTTATCCTTGTGCATGAATCGAATTTCATAATTGGAAAGGTTTTGAGTACCAAGTGTGAGAGGTGCATGTGAAGGAGTTATTTATGACTATCAAGGATGATTGTTCATGGTTAGAGGAATAAGAATGATTAAGGACTAATTAAATGAATGTGTAGGATTTTTAGTAACCCCTCCCATTTAGATTAATCATCATAACTGACTCTATGTAGTGATGATGTAGTTTTATGAAGGCAAATCATGGAGGTAGTTTCATATGCAACCAAAGGGAAAATCTATGCCACATATGAAAAAGTTTGATGAGTTGAGGGACATTTGTCCTTGTTTTTATTATAGAACATATTTCATGTTAGATTTCATGATTTTTATAACTCTTCATTGCTTAAAAAGTGTCTGAGTCACTCTTGATCTTCACTTTCTCTCTTTCCTCTCACAATTGCTATAAATTTTGGCCTTTTGTCTATTATATAGAGCTCTCCACCTGGGTATGGTGAATCCATACAAATTTTTTCCATTGAATTAATTAAGAATGATGTTTTCACTCATTCAAGATTCCATTTAGTTCATGTTTTGGTTTTTGGTCTTATACAAGTGTATTTTTCTTACCTTCACATGTTACTCTTCCTAGTGCCTTATGTGAATTGAAATTACTCTTTTTTAGGTCAGCAAGAAGTGTCTAATGTGGATTGTAGGTATAGTGATTAGCTCATTCACAAATCTTTCTAGAAGACCTATTATCTATGTCCTCATGGCCTAATCTCTCTTCAAGACCCCATGCTTGAAACATTAATGTATAAGAGGAGTGTTGAATTGGATGAAGTGTATATGTGGGATTCTCCTTGGTTCCAAGTGCATTGTAAGTGTTTTGAGTAGATCATATATTTGGTGTATCAAATCCACTATATGAAATTAATTTTTAGTTATCCTTCTCCCTTTTCACCCCCCAAAAGTTAGTAATAAGTTTGAGCTATAGTGATACATCAAGGGAACTAGCCCTAATATAGGGATCCACTTCAAATTTGGGTCACCCATGGACCTAAGGTGGTTCCATTGGTACACTTGAATGAGTAGAGACCTTTTATCTCATCAAAGGGTGAAATTTCAAGTGAAAATATTTTTTGCATGCCTAGTGGCACACTTATTCTAATAATTTGAGGAGTTTTGGTGTTCTCAAGATATTAGCCTTTGGAGGTAATTTCACTATGCACCAATTATGACTCCAAGTATAAATATACTAGTTAAATATTATATGCACTATAATTGAAGTTGTTTTCTTATTCTATACACTTCTCATGAGTTATTCATGGATTATTTTGATGTTGACTTTGTCCTAACACAAGTTGGGGAGACATATCCATCTCAATATGAACAAATCCTTGGCCAATATTGTCATGACCCCTATAAATCATATGTTACCTATGATCATCCTTACTAATCTTGTGCTTAACTCTTAATGGCTAAAAATACTATATGTTAGACCTTGATACTATAAATGGTTATGGTCAAGTCATCCCTAGTGATGGTATCAAGAGTGTGAGGGATGCTTTGGATAAATTCAAGAAATAATATATGTCTATAGAGAGAGATAATTGGCAAGGTCTTACTAATGACATGCTTGATTTTTTTGGTCTAATTTTTCACCTAGAGTAGAGGTTGAGAGATCATGAACCAAATCAATCTTGGTACCTCTAATACATCCCACATCATCCTTTAAGTGTGTCAATTTTGCTCACTCAAAATATTAATCTAAGTATGCTTTAAATTTTCTGAAGTCCTTCATGCATTCCCCAAAGTTTCCCTTCTTGGAGGTCCATACAAGAGATCAGACAAAGGAAGGAGGACACCACTATTGAGTGGGTTGTTTTATTTGGAGAAGATTTTGAGAAAGGAAGATTGAGTCTTGAGGTCCATCTTGATAAGAAGATTGAATTAGAAAACCAAATTTTAAGTTAATCCATTATGGTAGCATAAAATGGAGAGATTATTAAGCCTATATTTCCAAGTTGGAAACAAGATACCAAGCCCAAGGAAACCCCAAGTTTCTTAGGCCTATCATTTACCCCTTCATTTGCATCTCAACCCCATAGAGAATTTTCTAATCCTACATTATGAAGATAGAAAGAAGTAATGTAAGCTTGTGGAAAGAAGAACAAATCATATTTAAGTGGAGAAGTTAGAAGTGAAGAGAAATTTGAGACTACTCAACTCCCTCCCACCCCTCCTTAAGAAGCCATTAAATCCATCTTTCCACCTCGTCTAACTGATCCATTTTGCCCTGCTAATGGTGAGGATTGCATTGTTCCTTGGGAGCCTTCTTGGGATATATTTCTTGGTTCTTATACACATAGTATTGGAATCACTAAGAGGGAGAAGGAGAAGGAGATTTCATATTGGATTAATGATAAGGAAGATCCAACTCCTTATGAATAAACTTTAGATTATAATGGTAATGAAGATGAAATTCCTTGTGTTGAAGAAGATGCCTTGGAAGAAGTTATTTTGGTTTAGAAATAAGAAGAGGAAGAGGTTTATCTTATTTCTCCCCTTCATGATGTTCATCAAGAGAAGGATGATGACTTGTGGTAGATATTTGAGTACATTTTTAATTAAGTTGAAGTTTTCATGGGGCTTGTAAGTCTTTGGGAGATGACTACAAGAAATGGTAAGAAATATGATGTGTTTCAAAAAGAAGACATGTGGCACACATTTATTAAAATGTTAAAAGAATATGAAGATAATGAGAATAAAATACTCCTAAGAACACAATCCCAAGCTGTTGAATATAAAGTATATGTTGAGAGGTATTATTATCAAGAGGCTCTAAATCATGATGAATTAATCAATAATGACTGAATCTTTTGAAGAAGGTTTGAAGTTTGATTATATATTCTCATGTGAATTTTCTCCTAAAACCATGAAGGAAAAGTTTGAAAAATAAAAATTAATAGAGTGACATGATGAAACACTTCTTGAAGGCTTTGAAGAGGCTATAACAAATGAGAAGGACAATGAGGCCTTTCAAAAACATATAGACTTCCAACAAGTTATCCCATTCATAGAGATGAAAGTATAACATGAGGAAATAAAGGGATATTATTATGAAGCATGTTTCCAAGGATAATAATATTCCATCTACCTTGGAGACTTGTTTGAGATGACTCCATCAAAGGACATGCCAAGCTAAGGAGTAAAAAGAAAGCATGAGTCTTCTAGTACTACATCCAAAAAGAAGAATGTTTGGCACCCTCATTCATATAGTGAGGAAGGAGATTCAAGGAAATTTAATTTTTATCTAGGAAGGGATGTATGTTTAGGTTTAATGTACATAATTATTTTTCTTGTTGTTGTGCCTTATTTTCCCCAAGTGCTTAGTAACACAAGTGTGCCTTTGCTTTATGTGTTTGCTTGGTATTATTATGTGTTGTATTTCCTTTATGTGTTTTGAGGTCAACCAATTGTATTTTTAGTCAATTCAAGGTCTAATCCTACTATTTCAAAGTGCATCTAACTCCATTTGGCCAATAGATAGGATAAGGCTACTAGTCCTTAACATAGGCAAGCATATTACCCCTAGGAATTACCAAAAGTGTTGACCAAATTTGAATTTTAGTCAAATTAGGTCAAATAATACATATTTAAACTTTTACCAAGTTTACATATCTCTAATAAGTTCTCATGTGTGTGTAAATGCCTCACATATCCCTACCCTAAACTTGATCTAAGCCTACCTTTCTTGTACTTGCCTAGCCAACCAAAGTCAACCCTGGTCAATTCTAATCAAACATGGTAAAAGTCTAAAATTATATTAAAAATATTTAAATATGGTAATTTATATTTTATTAGGTGTTTCTAAGTCATAAATTAGTCTTTTACATGTCTTCATCTGCAAAAGGTGTCATTTTGTCATATTTTTAGCTCATTTAATGACTTATATGGACTTGTCAAGGGATAAATTTTTCAAAAGGTTGTATTTTAACATGGAGGAGATCATAACATGTTATTTTTAGTTATATTTCAGTTTAATAAATAGTTTCATTCTTAAAAATAGGAGAAACTCCTCAAAATTTCCCCTTAATGGCACTTGTATAGACTTGGGAAGTCCACTTTCAACTAAAAATGTGGTAATGTGCCTCTTCACCTCTCTAAACTATTTACCATGCTTGGTTTTTAGAATAAAGGTCAAAAAGTTAAGTTTTTGATTTTGTTTCATCTTTTTTGCTTTTGCAAGCCAACAAAGGTCAATTTGAAATGCTTGGTACAAGCCCTATAGCTGGATTTGGGAGGAATTATCTTTGGGGTTGAAAGTAACCTAATTAAAATTCATTTTCATGATAATAAGCTTCAATTTCATGCATTCTCCTTTATGAACCATTGTTAAGAGGCTAGGCAACTTTTTATGCTTCTTCATCCATGAGGGGTCTCCTTTTTTAGCCTATTTCAAAAGTTTTAGCTTTGGTTTGATGGATTTTATGGGTTCATATATCTCTCAAGACTTATCCATAGGTTTTATAATCATATTATTGGCTTTGGAGGTCTCAATAACCCAAGAAGCCTCTTTTAGTCTTGTTTGTGTTTGTAGACTTGTTTCCTTCTTCACAAAGAACTCTATTGTCTTTGAGGTCATTTAAGGATTTGGTTGTAGGTTTATAAGCCTTTGATGTTTCATAAAATTAATGTTATTATACATAAATTTTACAATAATCCTAACCTTATAATGGCCTAATAGGCCTAAAACTTACTTAAGGTGACAGAAATCTAGTCCATGCTTAGAACCTTCAAGTGCATAACATGGTTTTAGAGATTTTGTATGGAAGGATGATTGAAGGGTTGTGATCTCCATGAGTAATTTAAAGTTTATTATAGCTTTTAGAGCATGTTTAAAAATTTTAGTAGCAAACCTAGTGTTCAAAAGTCATTCCAAAAAGAAGACTTTATGTTTACGACCATTTTCCTTAAAATGGTAGAATAGTGCACTAGGAACTTTTGTGGAATCTAAATAAAGGTGAAGAGATTAGAGTTGAGAATCCTTAGTTCATTCATTTATTATCCTCTACCATGGAATTTCACCTTGTAATTTTTTAGGGAAAAGTGACTAGAGGAAGGCAGTGTTTAAGGAGCTCAAGGTTGCTTGGAGACATACTAAAATGTCTCAATAACATCTATAGGACTGAGATTCCAACAATCTCTTTAATCAATTCCAAAAAACCAAGGCATGTCTCCATGATTAAATTACTTGGATGATGAAAAAATAATGTGTATAAACTAGAGAGATCGTCAGAGGGAGGTACAAGTTGTGTTTGACTCCTTTTGTATACCCTATCCATACACAGGCCTAGAAAATTGATACAACAGGTTCTATTATGATTTTATCTCAGTTTGGTAGATAGTGACCAAGTTTTAGGTTCAAGTTAAAATTAAATACTTGTATAACACTAGGCTTAAATTGAATGTGCTACATATCTATCACATGACCTAAAGGAGCTCATGGTCATCTATAGGTAGGCCCTTAAGGGGGAAAATGTCCCAATCAACTGAGACAAATTGGATAGTAACTTAAACACTAATATTAGATATGTAATATCTCTAAAATGGACCTAAATTAAAATAAAATATGGATATTTGATATGAGACCTAAATAAAGGAGTTCATAAAGGCCCTAACATACCCAATACAAAGCCTAATAGTGACCTACAACAAGGTCTCAAGGAGAATTATTTTAGTCAACAATAAAAGGGTTAGCATAGGTGTGTAAATGTATGGTTGTATCAAAATTAGATGACCTTGTAAGTTAAAATAATTTTTTTACCTAAATAAGCTTAAATGGAAGCTCTAAAACTTCATGAACAAATCAAAAGGGACACATACACCTACAGGCAACAGGGTATGATAGAGTTACTTAGTCATTCAAGGATGTACATAGTCTAGTAGGTCTGAGAATCATATTTAATGCCTAGAAGTTTATAGTGAAAAATAAAGTGATTTGGAAATTTATCTAAAGGATTTATGGGATTTATAGATCAAATTCCACCTATAGGCATGTTTGTAGGGTTGTCTTAGTCTAGACAATTATAGACCTAGTATTGTGTTTGCAAGAGCATAGAGATGGTTTGAGAGGTCAAGGTGTTTGAGAGAGCATTTGGAGTCATTATATGTGATATAAAAACATATAAAATTCATTTAAATGAGCATATGGAAAATCAAGATCTCATAGTTTTCACAAAACATAGTCAACATTCAATAACCTTATAGGCAATTTCCTAGGCAGATTCAATCTTGGAATTTGTGTTGTTTAAAGGGTCAAATCTTGGATTAAAGAGTTAAAACTTGGTATAGATAACCCTTGTGAATTTTATAACCCCATTCAAGACTTTTTTTTGTATAGAATTAGGTAACATGCCTCTAATTTATCTCAGAGGTAGAGTTCTTTCTACTTGCATGAAACTAGTAGTTTTGAGGAAAAGAGATGAAATGGTAAAAAAAAAAAAATACCCATCAATATGGTTTGAGAATTTAGAAACCACATACTAAAACATGATAAACCAAGATATAAGGTCTGAGGCTAGATAGGGTGTTCTAGATAAAAAGGTTTGTAGGAAGACCTAATGAGTAAGGTACAAACATAACTCCAAATAAGGAGTCACTTCTAGTCCTAGCATTTAAAAAACATTGAAACACTTTGTTTCATGTTTTAATAGGTAAAAAAGACGTTTCTTGTCTATTATAAAGTAGGTGAACACATCAGAAGGTCATGGGGATCTTAAGTTATAGTCAGGCCTAGAGAGCAAGATTAGGCCTAGTTTTCAAATGAGAATCTTTTCAAAATTATAGCATAAAACAAGCCTTAAAACCTATTGGGACACATTATTAGAGTGTATTCAGAGGTGTCTAAGCCACTAATTTGCAAAAAAGTTATCCAAGAAGTGATTTTTGGGCTTAAATACATGCAAACCTCATAGAATGTATGGAAAAGGACACAAGTGGCTAGTTTGGAATGCTTGGAACTTCTCCAAAAAAATTCATGGGACCTCAACATGATCAAAGGAGTTAGGGAGGGTCCCTAAGAAGCCCTTAGTGAAATTTTCTTATAATTTGAACATCTAGTCTTCATGAAAACATGTTAAGGCCTAAAACTGCTAGAAACCCTCATAAACCCTCATTAAGGACCTAACTGGGGAAAGAAGGCAATTAAAGAATCTAGATGTAGTGTAAATGCCATGAAACCATTTTTAAGATGCATAGGTCTCTCTAGGGATCTGACACATGCAACTGAGGTGTACCCTACCTGTATAGATGGGGTATAATAGGGCTTATTTTAACAAATTTATGTGTTTTGTAGGTGGAGGAGTTTCAAAGGATGAAATCACTTTTGGGAGATAATATGGGACTGTTTCCAGATCCTCACTATCATTTATTGAGTCTTATAATCTCTTTAGTGTGCTTACCATCTCTTTTCATCTCAACCAGTCTAGTGGGAAGATAGTGAGCACTTAGTAAAAATTGGTGAAACTCTAATTGGGAAGCCTTTTAAGGTTTTACTGATGAACTTGATGACTTGGAAACTCCTTATACTTGTCATTATTCCTTTTGCATGGATCAGATTATAAAATTGGAAAGGTTTTGAGCACCAAGTGTGAGAGTTGCATGTGAAGGAGTTATTTATGACTATCAATGATGATTACTCATGGTCAAAGGAATAAGAATTATTAGGGACTAATCCAATGAATTTAGAGGATTTTTATTAACCACTCCCCTTTATATTAATCATCACACCTGACCATATGTATTTATGATGTAATTTTGTGAAGACAAATCATGGAGGCAGTTTCATATGCAAGAAAAGGGAGAATCTACACCACATAGGAAGAAGTTTGATGAGTTGAGGGACATTTGTCTTTGTATTTATTATAAGACCCATTTCATGTTGGATTCCATGACTGTTATAACTCCTTCTCCTTTCTTGATAAATGTCTTAGTGACTCTTGAGCCTCACTTTCTCTCTCTCCTCTCACAATTACTATAAATTTTAGCCTTTTTGGTTATTATATGGATCTCTCCACCTAGGTATGGTGAATCCATACCATATTTTTGCCTTAAATTAATGAATAATGTTATTTTTCCTCATTCAATATTAAATTAATTTAATGTTTTGGATTTTGGTCTTGTGCAAGTGTAGTTTGTTTACCTTCACATGTTACTCTTCCCAGTGCCTTGTGTAAATTGAAAGCTCTCTTTTGCAAGTCAACAAGAAGTGTATAATGTGAAATGTAGTATAGTGATTAGCTTATTCATCAATATTTCTAAAATACCTTTTGTCTAAGTCTCATATCCTAAACTCTCTTCAAGACCCCATGCTTGAAACACTGATGTAGAAGAAGAGTGTTGAATTAGATAAAGTGTATGTGTGGGATTCTCCTTGGTTCGATTTGCATTGTAAGTGGTGTGATTAGAACATATATTTTGTGTATCACCTCCCCTATATTATATTCATTTTAAGCTATCTTTATCCCTTTTCACCCCACAAAATTTATTAATAGGTTTGAGCTATAGTGATACATCAAGGAAACTAGCCCTAATCTAGATTTCCACTTCAAATTTCGGTCACCCACAGCCCTGAGGTGGTTACATTGTGCCACTTGAATGAGGAGATATTTTTAATCTCCTTATAGGGTTAACATTAAAGTTAAAATAGTTAGATCTCACTAAAATTCTTTAATCTAAAATAATCTTTCCTATCAAGCATTCAACATGGGTAACTAACCTTGCAACTATTATAAATAAAAATGGGGAGAGAAGACTTTGTGTGGACTTCAGAGATATTAATAAGTTGTCACTAAAATATCACTATCCTTTACCTTTAATGGATCATATTTTGCAAGTGGTTTTAGGTTCTCAACATTTCTCTCTCTTAGATGGATATTTAGGATATAATTAGATTCTAGTGAATGAGGATAATTAGTTCAAGACAACATTCACTACTAAATGGGGAAATTTTTATTATATAAAGATGTCATTTGGTTTGTCAAATATTTGTGCTACCTTTCAAAGGGAAAAGGACATGGTCTTCAAAGGTTTCATTAATGAGATGTTGTTAATTTATTTAGATGATATAATAGTGTTTTCTAAACATGTGAATGAAGATATGAAACACTTGAGACAATTATTTGAAAGATGTAGACAGTATGAAGTATCTCTTAATCCAAAAATATGCATCTTTTTTGTCCATGAAGGTAAGCTCTTAGGACACATTATTTCCAAGGATGGTTTGGTTATTGATACTAAAATGAGAGATGTTATTTTAGGCCTACCATTTCCCTTATATAAGAAAATTCTCCAAAGATTATTAAGAAAGATAATTTTTTAAGGAGATTCATACCTAGTTTGACATCTTTGGTGAAACCTATCATAACCATGATCATAAAGAATCAGGTCTTTTCTTATACTAAGGAAGGAAAGAGCAATTTTTATGCCATTAATAAGGCAATTACACAAGCCCCTACTCTTCTAAATCCTAATTTTTCCAAACGCTTTATGTTCTATTCATTTGATAACTTTGATATTATTTTATCCTTGTTATTACAAAAGAATGATGAGGGTGTGGAGTAGCCAATTTCATTCTTTAGTCAAGGTTTAGAATATTATGAATTCAAGTACACCTTCATGGAAAAATAAGTCCTTTTTGTTGTAATAGGACTAAATAAGTTTAGGTATATGGTTTTAAATAATAAAATTCATGTTATGGTCTCTCATCCTAGTACCAAGGAGTTTCTTTTGAGAAATATCTTAGTGAAAAGAGGCTAGGGTGAATCACTAAAGTAATGGAATATGATGTTGATATCAAGGTGAAAAAGTTGATAAGGGGTAAAGGCCTTTGTGAACACCTAGCTTTAGATCTTCATGATTCAAAATAAGAGGCTCTAGTCAATCTTGATTGTTCCCAACTAGTTGGTTCCTTGAATATACAAAGTTGGATACAATATGTGATCAAATTCCTTCATAGTGGTGAGTATCCTAATGATATGAGTAGATATCAAAGGAGATATGTTATACTGCAAGCTATTCCCTTTTTCCTTGTAGATGGTGTGCTTTTTAGAAGGGGTGATAATGGTGTATTATTAAGGTGGATTACCAATGACCAATTTGGAGTGTTACTTGAGAAGTTCCATAATGGAATAAAAGGAGGTTACTTCTCCCCAAGAACCATAGCTACTAAGATTATGAGGGCAAGATATTATTAACCTAACCTCTTTAAGGACTACCATGCTTGGGTGAGAAGGTGTGTATAATGTGCTTTATTTTTTAGAAAATAGAAGCTTTTATCTCTCCCTTTTAATCCTATCCAACTATATCAACCTTTAATTTAATGGGGTATTGATTTCATTGGCATGATAAAAACCCCATCAAGTTCTGGTCATAAATGGATAATCATGACAACTAACTATTTTACAAGGTGGTTTGAGGTAGTAACATTGAAGGAATATAATGAGAATGTTATTTTAGATTTATATGAGAGAATCACAACAAGGTTTGTACTCCTACTATTATTTCAAACAATTCTCTTATTTTTATGGGTGTTGAGACTGTTGATTGGGCAAGTAGTAATGGCATGTTCACGAGTAATTCATCTCATTATTACCCTCAAGGTAATGGGTTGGTTGAATCTATTAATAATAATTTGACCAAAATAATAAAGATAAATTTAGAGAATAACCAAAAGGCTCTATATACAAAATTAAAGATAGCCTTACGGGGTGATAGGATAACTCCCAAGAGTTCAATAGGGAATTCTCCTTTTGTGATTGTCTATGGAAGAGAGGCTAGGTTGTTTATTTTTGAAGAACTACCTACTTTAAATTTGGCACATCAATTAGAGTTTATTGAAAACAATCCAATAGAGGTGAGATTGATAAAATTAATGGAGCTAAAATATATTAGAGAGAAGGCTCATCAATCCATGGAACATCACCAAGTACTAATGAAGAGGTCTTTTGACAAGAAGAAAACATTAAGAACATTTCAAGAATGTGATATAATGTTGAAATGGGATGAAGACAGAGCAAAAATAGGGAGGCATTCCAAATTTGATACCCTATGGAGTGGACCATATGTCATCATAAAGTTAAATAAAATAAATTATTTCTAATTATCAAGGATAAATGGAGAGGAGCTACCTATCCCTATGAATGGTATACATTTGAAGCCTTACTACTGAGGTATTGAGGCTTAATTTTGTAAATAGTAAATTAGGCGTGTGTTTTGTTTTAGTTGTGTGTGTTGTGTTCCCAGAGTGTTCTAGTTGAACACATGTGTTTTTATGCTTTGTGTCTTTTTATTGTTGTTTTCTATTGTTTTTTGTGTCATTTTAAGGCAATTTTTCATGGCATTGTAAATATATCAGCCTTGTAAAACTTCCAAATATGTTGACCATTTTGACCACAAGTCAAAATGCATCAACCCACCTATAGTCAAAAACTTATATATGGGTCTAACATAGTATCATAGGGTGTTTTTTAGTTCATTTTAAGTAATTTAATGCCATTATAACCTTGGTCATAGTCTAATTCAGTCTTATGTCAATATGATTCACCTAAAAGTTATTTTAGAGCATTAAATATAAGTAGCAGGTTTAAGCAATTCAAAGTCATGGACAAATTTTGCACATGCCTCAATAAATTATTGGATATATATATATTATTAAGAAAAATATCATAAAAAAACTATAACTAGACTAGACCATCACAAGCTGTCAAGCAAAAATAGATAGGTTAACTCACTTTTGCATATTATAAATGTGCTAAAAAAATCCTTGCATGGCCAAAAGATCACATGAAATAAATGACCTTAGTTATAATAACATCCCATACAAATATTTTGTCTTGATTAAATCTCAATTTTTAGATATAAATATTTAAAGTTGAACAAGTAGATAGTGATAGTCATGTTAATGTTAATGGTGGTCATGCAGATGTCAAAATAAAGGTCAAAAATTAACCATTGGGGTTAAAATTGTGATAGGCACATAGATGTCATGATGGTTGCATGAATTTAAATGATGTACATGTGGATTTCAAAATAAACTATCATAAAATAGCCATTTGAATTCAAATGGGTATAAATCAATGGTACACATTCAATAGTAGCAAGTAGATCAATGGTGCAAGTGAGAATCAAAGGTCAAGGAGCTGTGATTAAGCATAATGTTACCAAATGTTATAATCTTAGGACCATAGATAAATGATAAATATCCAAAATTGAATGTCAAAATAAATTATATTGATAGAGCAAATTTGATCGAGTTCTAGATGGATAAGATGGGGCTACATGTCCAAGTGATAATATACATAGTTTATAATGGAATGAGAAATGTGGAAATGGAATACCGCATGGAAAAATATGTAGGATTGAGGATTATATAGAAAATAAATCTCTTAAAACTCATATGCTTACATTAAAACTTAGTTAAACACCCGAGATGAATAGTGACTGCCAAATGTGAAGAATGAAGTCTAAGAAAGCAATGAATCACTACAATGATGAATACAAGTGTCTAGAAGATATATAGAAATTAGGAGAACATATTATTATTGTCATAAAATGTTTCAACATCCCTTAGAAAATACATTTATGTCAACTCTCTCCAATTTAGTTTAAAATGCTCAAGAGATGATCCATGATGAAGGTAGTTTCATAAAGGTTATTTGAAGAGTCTATGCACCATTTTGGAGAGTTTGTCATGGTTTATATGTACATTTTTCTTGGAAAGAATTAATTATATATTTCATACTCTAGTACCCTAAAGTGTAATTTATTATTTTTTGGACTATGTTCTAGTGACCTTTGAACTTCATTCTTTCCCCTCTCTAAAATTCTATAAGTAGCTACCATTTTGGCCTTTGTAAAAGAGACCACACTTAGTATGGTGAATACTTGCTAGTTTGATGTCACATTTTTCCTTAGAATAATTTAATAAATATATTTTTTAGTTTAAGAATTCCTTTTTTGAGAGTGAAAAGTGATGAATAGTTAAGTTCAGTGATTCTATCCTTTGCTTTTCATTGTCCTTTCATGTTTTTTGCAAGAAACTCTCATTCTAACATGTCATATAGAGTGCATTTAAGTGTGTTAGGATCCTTTTAAGTTATTATTTTCAAGTTTGTAATTTTACCTTTTCTTCATTTTCCTTATGTTTCTTCATAAATCTTACCTCTATATTGAAACACTCATGTTAGAATCCTTTAAGACTTTGAGACTAGTCTGTATGCTTTATTTCTTAGTGAATGAAATGTGATAGTCACATGGAAAACATATTGGTGTATCACCCCATTAAAATAGGTTAAATTAATGAAAATTATAACTCTTTTCCCTAAAATAAATCATTATCATAGGTTAAATCACTTTAATATACATTCAAGGAGCTAGCCCTTAAATCTAGAGGCTCACTTCCATTATAGGTACACCCACATACTTGTAAGTGTTCCCATGTTGCCCAAATTTGGAAGAGGCTTGGAAACCATATTATAAGTTGAAATATTTTGTAAAAAAAATCCCAAAATAGGTTTTCCTACATATCTCCTATGTTTCTATGTTGTTTGATTTCATAGATGCTTGTTTATGCATTGGTTAATGTATATATGTGAATGAATGCTTCATGAATGATAAGTGGAAATGAAGGATTGTTTTAATATAAATAATTCACATCCCCACTCTCAATATTTTTACTTTAAACATCATGATATTTTCACCTCCATCTTATTTCATTTTTTTTCACAATTTGTTCATTGCCATTCATCACTATTGTAAGGCTCCATCTCCATTCAATGTTCTTATCATCCATCACAATCACCACCTTTTATCCACTTTCATCTAAGGTATTCACTACCAAAAAAATTCAAAGACACCAAGAAGAATAATTTTCATGAGGTTATGTTTATTATACCTTACAACATATTGTTGAATAGTCAATAATCTCCACCTACAGCTAAAAAAATGAACAATCAAGAGTTTTCATGGGAATGCAAAGGAAAGAGAGACTAGTGAATATCTCATTGAAGGTCTTGGTTCATTCCTATATCCTCAAGTTGTAACGGATGAGGTAAAATCTCATTGATACTATTTTACAACCTTCCAAAGGTCTAATTTAGATATAGTCCATACAAAGGTACCCTAAATAGTCACCTATAGCCATGGTAAAGGAGATGAATCAAATACACTATAGAAATAATATTGAGACCTTGATGGAATATTGGAGTAGATGGATAATTTAAAACCTAAATTTGAAATATAATTATTAAAATATATTCTCAACAAGATCATAAATTTGACCTATAATCATTCATGAATGAGGCCTACAGTCATCTCTTCAAAGACCTACAGTTATAAGCCCAAGAAGTGGTTAGAGTTATGAATGAGACTTTTAGGAGAATTTGAGTTTCAAATGAGGTTATGAAACTTATATGAATCATTGAATTAATGAATGATAATTTCATATATTATACATTAGACCATCTTCTAGCATCCCATATAACACAATCCATCTAAAATCTATACTTGGATCATAGTCAAGACTATAGTGGAGGAAATGTCTATTTTCAAAGGGTTAGAGTAATGAGTGTGAAGAGTGGAGTGTGATAAATTGATGTGAATTAATCTTGGCTTAAATGTAGAACCTAAGTGTTTATAAAAAAAAAATTCACCTCATGAATTTTCACCTACAACCTTCTCAAAAGGGAATGCCTACCTCCAAGCATGAAGAGAAAGAGAGAAAAATTGTCTATGGGAGAATCTCATGATTATTGGAAGTTTCATAAGGTAATGGAATGAAGAATAGGTTAGGAACCATAAATAAGATTATTCCAAGTAGTATAAAATCAATATCAACCTTGAAATTCCCACCCACATCTGTATTAAGGACAATTGCATTGGCACATTCACATACCCATTAAAGGTGTAGTTCAAGATGTATTCATTCAAGGAGGGAAGTTTTTGAGGTCACTTATACACTTAAATGATGAATTGACATCATCAAAATTGTATCAAGATCATGAAAAATATTATAAAATCTTGAAATTACATACACTTAATGTACAAAATTAGGAATGCAAGAGGCCTAAGATCATTATGCTCAATAAATAGATAAGAGGAAGCTTTCAAATTAATTGGGACATATGAAAAGTCATTTTGAGATTCTTTGAAGATACATGGTGTTTGATTAGGTATATAAGACTAATATTGACCAATGAATGATCAAACCTATTTCAATAGGAATTTTAATGACATATTAAATACTATTTAGCATCCTCTAACACAAATACAAGGTCAAAGGAGGAAAACTCAGTCATAGTCATATTGAAAACACCAGCAACTTATGCTAGTCTTATGTAAAATTCATCTACATTCCTCTATAGGTAAGATATAACTTTGAAAAATTTTAGACATGGTGATAATGAGTGGTTATAAGTTCCCATTATCTTGGTCAATGAAAATTAAGAGTTGAATCATTCACTATTTTTTTACATTCATCTACTTGTCTATTGATATTCAACATGGAGCTAGGAGACCTTCTTGGAGAGATATAGGTATAACATATGGTTTCAACCTCATTTGGGGTTTTTTTAGGTAGGTAAAAATTATTTTCAATATTCATACACTTTGTGAGAGTGATCACACTCTAATTTTCATACAAATATGACATTTAGGGCTAAAATAGACATGGAGACTCAAAACCTTTGAGAGGTAGGCATAATTTTGAACTAATATAGGCTTTATTTTCACATGTTGATCACTACAATAAGGTGGATACTAATTTAAAATACTTAGGGAGTTGTTAAATTCAAGGGAATGAGACAAATTTATTTATTTTGATTCTTAAACCTTCTTTCTAGAACACATAGTCCATAACAACCACTTGATGCAAAACTTCACCACGTAAACATCTCTACCTTGTCATGGGTTTTAAGGGTTCAATGTACTCCTTGTTTATGGTAGTATTTTTTTCATCAAAGGTCCCTATGCTATGAACTATTGCTAAGTTGTGGACCCCTAGAACACTTTTAAAACCTAAAACCTACCTGATGGAGTAAAGAGGCCTAAATGTGCATTAAAATGATATTTTTAACTATGAAATGACCTTGATGGTCTTTTAACCTCCCTTGAGCATCTCCATGGCCTATTGGTTGACACATGTAGTACCCTTATTGTATGCACTAGGCCAAATAGGGTTAGTTCAAGCTATAAACAAGAAAAATAAGAGTAATCACACATTCAATGAGTTGTGAAAGCAATATGGGATCCTAATTTTACTAAAAACTATGGCTACAATCATCTATAGTAGTCTTTTGGGTCATTTCCATAGGCAAATAGGCCTACAGGTCAAAATAAGAGTGGTTTGATCAAGCCCATACCATGATTCCAAAAACCCATATCTAGGTTATCCTTATTGTATAAAATATATTTAAACCCTATAACTCAAAATAAGGCCAAAATATTGGACTATGCATACACCTATGTTTGTTTGTTGACATCACTAGACATGGCCATCAAGAATGGGTAGAAAGAGATAAAGAAAGGTAATGATGGAACTTAAAATCACCATGAATAGTATAATAAGGTTTTAAGAGAGGTGTATGCCTATTTTTATCCATAGGAGAAGCATTATGATTGATCATCTTGTCCTTAGAACACCAAACATGCTTACAAAGCCTATTTTCTCTGAGAGGTGACTTCACATGCTCACCATGGTATGTATATTTTTCATGGGAATATAATGACTTTGGGAGGGTTATAAGGCTTAATACACTAATGTTTTATTGTATTGTTTTAGGAATTTAAGGCCCAGGGTTTATGAATCTTCATTAAGAACCCTTAACACTCTAAAACCCTTACAAAACCCTACTAGAAACCTATTTGTAAATAATTGAAGAAGAATGTATCCAAACTAATTTAATTCACCTAAATACCACCTAGATCATCAACTACACTTTGAGATCTTCATGCGCATCCATTTTTTATATGAATGGTGTACATACATGGTAGAAAATTGGATTTTGAGAGGAAAGAGTGTAGAAGGTACAAGGAAGTTTATGGAAATTCCAATAATTTTGAATCCAAAAAAAATTTATAGCTCCTAAAATCATTATATTATCATAAACATTCTTACAAGTTCCCTTGGGATCTCATTCAAATTACCCAATTTGTAAGATTGAAGATAGTTTAACCTAGTCAACTAGTTTGACTAATTTGTAGGATTTTGTCATCAAAAGGACCAATTACATGATATGGAATTTTGATTAAAACCTAATAACTCTTTCATAATCTCTCAAAGTTTCATACAATGTTTTCATGGATATCAAGTACATGTGTTTAGGCTACTAGGCCTAAATGGCCTAGTAGAACTATTTGGTTATGTCAGGCACCTAGAACATAAATGCTCTGATACCACTTGTCAGGAACCCGAGGAAGCACAATTGATTACCAAGAAATTAAACACAAAATTTAACTAGAATGCACAAGTAACTAGAATTCAGAAATAACACAGAATATGAGAGATAATACCCAATTGTATTAATACTCTTCCAAAAAGAAATTACAATGAAAAGACGCCACACTCTTCCACACCTTACAGGCTTCCCACACCAAGTGTACAGTAATTCACTTTCAAGAGTTCACTCTCTCAATTATGGTCCCAACACAAAACTCAAACATAGAGTTGGTGTTCACCTCCAACCAGTCAATATCACTACTGCCAGTACACAAGTACTCCACGTACTCCATGACTGAGTACACATCGTACTCCAAGTAGATCTCACCTAATCTTTCTCCTTGATGTGTTTCTGTCACCTTTGATCTTGCTACCCTGAAGATCTCCTTTGACCTCGCACACACACTCACCTATAAATCAATGATCTTACTTACCATGTAGATCTCTCTACACCTTGAAGAACCCTTGTCCTTGCCTCACCAAGTCCTTATGATTCTTTAAACCAGTACCCTGATGGATCTTCTACCTAATCTTGCACACCTATAGACCAACATGATCATACACACTCAGCACCCCTATGGAACTAGGAGGAGCTACCCTTTCTCTCTTCACACACTGAAGGAGCTAACCAAGCTCAACTCTAACTAGCATAAATTACAATATAGCCCATGAGTGTATTATATAGATCTCATGCAAACAATAATTAGACATCCAATTAAAATAATTAGAAACTATAGCTCAAGACTAAAATTAGTCTTTATCATGTAAACAACCGGTTCATTAACAAACTATCTATGAAACTCACAGTTCTAAACCGCACAGGCGACCGACATCGGTCCCTGTCTGTCTAGGGATGACCGATGTTAGCTGATCCCTGACTGATGTTGACATCTTCTTGTCTCCACCTGATTGACATTTGTTGGCTTGACTGACACTGGTGACTGTGACACTCAACAACCTCCTCTAATGTCTGCATTAGTGAAGCTTTTAGCTCCACGACCTAACAATCTCCCACTTGGAGATAAATAGCTGCACTGTACCTATACTTGTACACTGTCTAATTTGTTTCCTAGCTTGTATCCCTCTTTAAGCTCAATCTTGAAGACCAACCACCACACATCCTATGGTGCAACACCTGTCATCCAAGTAACCTACCACATTTAAAGTCCTGACCCTACATAGCATGTCAACCTGTTGTTGGTCCCTCTCAGATACCTGAGAACCCACTGAACCACTTTCCAATGCTTCCTTCCTGGATTGACTACAAACTTTTTGATAGAACCCACTGCTTGGGCAAAATCAGGGAGTACACATGTACTCAACCTCATCATGTGATTTGGGACCCTATTCTGTGAACTATCCATCCATAGGTGTGCTACCCAGTTTTGCATCCTGCACTACCTTCACACAATCATCCTGTGACAACATCAACTTATGATCTTCCCTGTCTCTAGGATTACTCATGCCAAAGAATTTTGCTCCTCCAAATTCTTCATGACACACCTCTGAACTAACTTTACCTTTAGCTTAGAAAAACCCTGTATGTGTAACCCTACATCAAGTAAACACACAACATATATTAATAGGATGATGTTGCAATCATCACCCACCTGGTAAAGAAACCACAGTGGTTACAATGACATTGACTAAAGCCATGCTTTTTCATCCACTTGTTAAACCTGTACCACTATCCTAGAGCTTCCTCAAGACCATATGACCTGGCCTTCCATCTCACGTGTCCATTCTCTCTATTCTTTAACTAAGGTATCCATTCATCTTTTAGTGCTTTCATACCATCTGGCAACCCTACCAAATCTCTCATTTGGTTCTGCATCCTAGGAATTAACTTCCTCATTCATTCCATGCTCCCACTATTTCTTGGATCCCTCCTACTCTGGAATGAGCAACGATTATAAAGAAGAGGAACAATGAATTTGAGGCTTACTTACCCTTTCAATCCTCCATATGGGCAGTTGAGACTCCTTAACAGCTTGCTGTCTACCCAAAATCCATTTCAATGACCGACCTCGATCACCACACAGTCTGCATCCAACCGACGTTGGTTCCATGTGACTATCCTAACTACCGATGCCGGTCTCCTGACTGACATCGGTGTCTACCTATCACCAACGTCAGTTCCCTGATCGACATTAGTCTTACCCTACCTGACACCACCAGCTTTGGTCTGCACATGACTAACAGTGGCACATGTTTGTTCAATGCTGATTCCTCTTGACTAACACTGGTACTTGTGTTCTCTTGTGAGTGATGACTTTTTACCCGTGAGCTCTCTTTGGATCAAAACCCTATCCAAACTGCCCTACTCAGAGTTACTCATCCTTCTCCACTAATATTTGTCCATCATCTCCTCCATAAACACCAAGGCTTTCTAGTTCTTAAGTCTGTCAAACACATCCGTCTTCCACTTAAGAACATGCATCTCCTTCTTACTCTTGTGACCAAGCCTACAAAGTCACATCTTTTCAACAGAAGAAGAATCAGTAATACAAGTAGGTAGATAAAGAGTACCTACTTTCTTACCACATGCTAATTCAAGTGCATCCATTATGAGAGTTCCTATGCATCTCTCATCACCCAACTTTCCTGAAGAAATTAGCCACATCTTCAAGACTGAGACCTGCATGACCTCCTTCAACACCCATGTGTTGGTCATCTGCAATTTCAGCAACACTTCCCCTTTGCCAATACTTTGACAAGGCACACCAGCCCCTAAATAAATCTTTCCAAAGTCTCCAAGGACATTAACATGGAAAATACTCTATTTTGAGCTGCATGGAAAGAGGCAACAAAATATATAAACCAAGATTTTAGTTTATCCAAGGAACATCCCAGAGCATCTTATGCAACAACACTTGCAACATCTACTTCTTCAGTTCCTTTATGCTGATCTTCTACCAACCAACAATTTTTCTTTACCTACTCTTTCTTTCCATAACACCATAATTAATCATTCATGCCTTTGAATTCCTCCATTCTTAATGTACTTTCTTCTACCATTGCTATACTCCCACTCAATTAGAAACCCCTGAGAGTGACTTGTAATCAAACACAAACCTACTCCCTGCAACCTTAGCTCTGATACCAACTATCAGGCACCTAGAACATAAATGCTCTGATACCACTTGTCAAGAACCCAAGGAAGCACAATTGATTACCAAGCAATTAAACATGGAATTTAACCAGAATGCACAAGTAACTAGAATTTGGAAATAACACAGAATATGAGAGACAATACCCAATTGTATTAATATTCTTCCAGAAAGAAATTACAATGAAGAGACGCCACACTCTTCCACACCTTACAAGATTCCCACACCAAGTGTACAGTAATTCACTTTCAAGAGTTCACTCTCTCAATTACGGTCCCAACACACAACTCAAACACAGAGTTGGTGTTCACCTCCAACCAGTTAGTATCACTACTGCCAATACCACCAGTCAATATCACTATTACCAGTACACAAGTACTCCATGTATTCCATGATTGAGTACACACTGTACTCTAAATAAATCTCACCTAATCTTTCTCCTTGATGTGTTGCTATCACCTTTGATCTTTCTACCCCACAGATCTCCTTTGACCTCACACACACACTCACCTACAAATCAATGATCTTACTTACCATGTAGATCTCTCTACACCCTGAATAACCCTTGTCCTTGCCTCACCAAGTCCTTATGATTCTTCAAACTAGTACCCTGATGGATCTTCTACCTGATCTTACACACCTATAGACCAACCTGATCATACACACTTGGCACCCCTGTGGAACTAGGAGGAGCTACCCTTGCTCTCTTCACACACTGAAGGAGCTAACCAAGCTCAACTCTAACTAGCACAAATTACAATACAGTCCATGAGTCTATTATATAGATCTCATGCAAACAATAATTAGACATCCAATTACAATAATTAGAAAGCATAGCTCAAGACTTAAATTAGTCTTTATCATGCAAACAATCGGTTCGTTAACAAACTGTCTGTGAAACTCGTAGTTCTGAACCGCACATGTGACCAACATCAGTCCCTATCTGTCTAGGGATAACCAACGTCAGCCAATCCCTGACTGATGTCAGTAGCTTCCTATCTCCACTTGATTGACATCAGTTGGCCTGATCGACGCTAGTGACTGTGACACTTAGCAACCTCTTCCAATGTCTGCATCAATGAAGCTTTTAGCTCCACAACCTAACAAGTTATTCAAGTAAAGTGAATATGGCATAGAAGATTATTGATGAGAGGTATGAAAAATTTTCATTCAATAAAAATAATCCAATTCATGAATATATTATATTTTAGTTTCAAACCATTATTAGCCAATCCTTATGATGAGTTAATTAGTTTATAATTGCCAATCTCATACATAACTCATCTTGAGTATTAATACATGAGTTAACTCACCTCAAGTGGATTTGTATAAAAAAGTTATGATTTAAAATTCTAAAAGAAAAGTTTTAAAAATTAAAATATGATCAACTACCTTTTTCTCAATTATAAATAGATCATTCAAGGATCATGCAAGTCACCAAACATGGAGATATTCTTAGAGGACCATTTGCAACTAGTCATAAGTAAAGTTGTACTTGAATTAGTGATTGGATAACTTCATCTTCTCTCATATACACCAAATTATCTTATATTCTTATATATATATATATATATATATATATATATATATATATATATATATATATATATATATATATATATATATATATATAAGAATATAAGATAATTTGGTGTATACGAGAGAAGATGAAGTTATCCAATCACTAGGCTTATTTTAGGATCCCCTAGGTTGGTATACAAAACCTATCCTAAAATTGTAACTTACACCTAGACTTAATAGAGAAAGTTTATTACAGACTTATTCATGGTTTTAATGTGTTTATTGATTATTTATTTGTAGATAAGTGTCATATTTATCTCCTTTTTTAGGTTTTCTCATTCACATAATGTTTTTTTTTCATCCTCTACAAGTCACTTGAAGTGTTAAAGGATAGAAATTGAGTTTAAGAGTGTTAGTATGCAGTGTCTTTACAAACCTTCAATCTTCTACCTTCAATTTGTAGACCTTATATCAAACCTTCATCTGAAACACTCATTTTTAGGATTGTTTTAAGAAATTATTCTTTATAATATATTCTTTTTTTAATTCACAAATGTTCCCACTTTCAATTTTTCTAGATGATCATTCATCATTTAGATGCATTACCATCAATAACATAAGCTTTCCTTTTTAGTAATCCTTTTAACACTTTTCATCCAAAAATCAAGTAGGTTTTGATAATTGTTTTAAAATTGATATATTCAGAGGAGATAACCTCATAATCTATAGGTTTGGTCTAGTTACAAGTATCCCACAACCTTAGAATAATCTAATGTTAGTCTAAGTTTGAAGGGGATGTGAGTAGTCTACTTCAACAAGGTGTAACTTCGGTTGATAACAATAACTTATAATCTATTAATGAAAATATTGGGAATCTTAGTATGTATGATAGGTATTCAAAATTATCAGTATTAAAATTTATTTATTTGAAGTTATCAACATTTTAGAACTTAACATTTTTTGACTTGACAATTTGGTCTTCACGAGAATCATTAAGGAATTTTTGTTGTCGGCAACTTTACTCAAAAATTTATAAAAAAAATTACCCACCAATTTTATTTATTTAAGATTTTATATTTGATAATTTATCATTGGTAAATTTTTCTTTATATCTTATTATTCAAGAAGATTTGTTCAAGATTTTGGACTTCAAAATTTTTACTATTTAGGTGTTCATCTTCATATTTTTGTCTTATAGTATTTTCATTTAAAACTTTCATCTTTATAAACTTTCTCTGAAAAATCGTATTGAACAAAAATCTTGGTCTTCAGTAAAAGTGTTTAGATTTTGGATTTTGGGAAAGGTTTCACAAATCTTCTAAAAGATAAACTTGGCATTCTAGGTATTATATTCAGAACCTTTGGCTCATAATAATCAAATAGTTCAGTTGAATGCAAAAAATGATTTCCAAATAAACCATACATCAATAGGTGTAAAAAATCCTAGCACTATGTCACCCCTTAAGATGATTAAGTATCCTACATGGCATGTCCACTAAGCTAAGGTGGTCATGTTTGAATTAAATGAACACAATAAGCTTCGAGACATTATTTATTAATGATTCATGTAATGAGATTGAATGATAAAAGTCTATAATGTCAAGATGATAACTAACTTCATGTTCATTGATTGTTAACAAGCCCAAAAAAATATTTCCCTCTAAGAATTCAAGGCCTAGTTACCTTTGATTAAGAAATAATTTGCCAAACCACCAATACAAGGAGCCTAAATTATATCATCACTAAGAAATAATAATGGAATATTCATCCAAAATATATATAGGAGCCTAGGCACCATCTATATTTTCTATGAAAAATTTAACAAAGTATATAAACACAATATCTGATGCCTTTGTGTTTGATGGTATCTACACTAACTACTCGACTCTATGGGAGGATGTAAAAGGCATCAACACATTCACCTATAAGGTAGAGGTCTCTTTAGAATAATGATAAGTAGTATTTGATGTACTTCCCCTCAAGCATCAAGGACTTCATTATGCCACTTCTAAACCTAAGGTCATGCCATACATAAACCTCTTACATGACTTTTTCTTTAATAGAAGGATTGCTACTAATATATTCATATACCACATCAATCAAAAAACCATCATCACATGCATATCAAGGGAAGTAGTTCAAAGTTATTTATTCTTGCCAATCCTAGATGCCATATTTTGTTTATATATGATAATCCTTTGGAAGAAAATAAAAACTATAGAGAAGACAATGAGAAAATAACTTCTCCATAGAGAAACTCTTTTACTCAAGGAGAATAACCTTGTGAACATCACTATAATCCAAATGGTAATTTACATTGGAATGTCACTACTAAACTACCTATATGGTTACCCAAGAATCCACTTCCTTCACTTAGAATGAGAACCATTACTCAACCTATTTTTGACCTCAGAACTCACCTTTGCATTAGGTGAAATCATAAACACTTAGTTACATGAGTTTATATTGAATAAAGATAAGAGGCCCTAAGGAGGTAATTTCCACATGATATCCTACCTTATTTATGTTGTATTGGGTATTGTTTACATACATAATGGGTCTCTTTGGGACACAAACCCTGATTATATCAAAAATAAGATTTGTGATGACTATTCATTTGTTCATATATATGCATATATCATAAATATATCTAGAATTATAGAGGAAATGTATCCTAAAGTTTGAAGTGAAATTCATGAAGAACCCATGCCTATGATATCTAAAATTATCACCAATTCACTTATGTAAAATGGAAACTATTGGTTATATCTAGATTACACTATGATAATGGTTACTAGACATAGGTTCAAGCCTCTACACCTCCTAAAATATTTCCCTTAAAATCTGGATTAGAAATATATTACTTAGAAGTTATGTTGTCAGATTGGTGAGGATATGAGCAGAAAAAATGAGCACATTTCATGGATCTCATCTCAGAATTGGGAGAATGTGTTATACCTTATACATAAATTTTGATCCAAAAATTAGTTATTTTGGTTGAAAAATATTTCAAGAACACAAAAATAACATAGTAACAATGGATTCTCTGAAAAGAGATGTTTTATTACTCAAGATTGTAATACAACTATATGCTTATCTCTGGGAAGAGATGTCTGATCTCCATTTTGAGTTACATCTTCATTTATACACATTTTTAAAGTATATTGATGATTTTTAAGGCCACCAATATCTAGGGAGAATAAGTGGTTTTACTTCCACAATCTAAAACAATAAAGAATTTAAGGAATTACTATTTTTAGAAAGTTACTATTTTTAGATTGCACTACTAAAATTGAAATTTTGGGAACTTAAATTGAGTTGTAAAGGGTAAAAATCCATTGATAAAATATAAATTCCATTTCACCATGTTCTCCTCATTCTTATCTTTCCAATGGTTTAAATGGTGAGTCAATTGGAGCTACAGTGCAAAAGTTATGGCTCCTAAAATTTTTATCATCAATCAGGGTAGAATCCTTACCCAAATTGTCACCTAAATTGTTTCCCAGATCATTCCTCCCTCCTTGAGAAGAAATGGTCCCCATTTCATCAATGTTCCTCATCAGGTGTGGCAATTGTGTCTTCATTTGATTCTCTATGAGCCACTCACCTTTATGGCTAAGCTAGCCCCTTTTGACCACTCGATAAAGTAGAATAGAGCATCCTCTTATTGCCTTCATCTAGGTGTCCATAATTTGATCCTCCTCCACTAGAGAAAAAATTTGTGGATCAATATCATCAATGTCTATTTGTTATAATATGACTAAAGTTTCCAATAGAGGTGGATGATATGGTTCGAGGAGCTCTACATTGAATATTGGATGCAGACCAAGGTAGGCTAGTAGGTTCAACTCAAGAGCATTTTCTCCAACATTTTTGGTGATGGTGTAGGGACCATATCATAGAGGATAAATTTTTTTATGTGGGCCTACAATTCATTCCTTTTTAATTTTTAACCAAACCTTGTCACCCGTAGAAAAATGGTGTATAATCCTATGTTTGTCATGGCACTGCTTATACTTCTGATTCATCTTATCCAATATGTCATGAGCTTGTTTCTAGATGAATTACATTTTTTTAATGAATTTTGTTGCTTTTGATGCTTTAGATCTTCCATGAGGTGTGTATTCCATGGTGGAGAATGGAATCTCTATATCAATTGGTGCCATGGGTTAGAACCTAAAGCATACTTGGAATGGACTATCCTTGGTCGATCTGTGTAGGGCTCCATTATATCCATATTGTATGAAAAGAAGCCCCTCATCCCATGTGAATGGATTTTTGAAGTGATACATTTGAATCATGTGAAAAATCAAGTGGTTAACCACCTTTGTCTGATCATCAGTCTATGGATGGAAGGCTATGGACTTCATCAGCTTGGTATCCATCATCTTCCATAGAGTGGACCAAAAGATGCTCAGGAACCTATTGTCTCAATCTAAGACAATGGAATTGCAGAGACAAAAATGGAGCCATACATGACTAAAATATGGTTGAGTAGTTTCTTCAGTACATATATTTTTCTTACAAGCAATCATGATAGTCATTTTTGAAAAATGATCAACTACAACAAAAATACAGTCCTTTCCATGTTTTGAAGTGGGCAAACCTGAGAGAAATCCATTGAGATATATTCCAAGGCCTGGTTAGTTATAGAAATGGCTTTTACAATCCTTGATTGTTATTTTTTGGCTTGGCTATTACACATGGGGTGCAAGATTTGAGATACCTTTCCACATATTTTTGCATATGGGCCTAGTAGAAGTGTTTCTAAATAATTGCTAATGTCTTTTCTACACCAAAGTGTCTAGCTATCCTACTGAAATGTGCTTTCCATATCATCTTCTATTACTCTATATCTAGAACATAGATATGCCCCATATGATAGAGGACATTATATTATAAATATAAATTGAAAACATGTTTACCTTTTTGAAGCACCTGATATGTATTAGTAAAGGTAGGATCTGATTCATATACATCACCCCAAGTGGTAGTCTCATGTCCACACAAGTCAAGAACTATTGTGAGTGCAGTAATTGGTGGGTGGCTTAGAAAATCTACAACTATATCTAATCTCCCCTTTTTGTGTTTGATTATTAGATGGAATTGTTGAAAATATGTGGCCCAATTTTAGTGCCTCTCATTTCACAATTTTCTCTATGTCTAGATGAATTCCAATGGTTTGTGGTTAGTATAGATAACCATCTCTTTCCCTAAGATGTAGTGTTTCCATTATTTATAGGCTTAAACAATGGCATAGAGCTCCTTATCATATGTTAGATATTTACTAACTATATTAGTGAAATTTTCATGATGATATGCAATAAGATGGCCATGTTACATGATGATAGCTCCCATGGCATATATAGATGCATCTATCATCAACTCAAAAGGTTGATGAAAATATAGCAAGCCAAGAATAAGGGCTAAGAAAATTCTATTCTTTAAGTTCTCAAATTCCCTTTGTTGTATTTCACCCCACTAAAATGTAGCTTTAGTTCCTCCTTTCATCACTTGGGTTAGTGACCAAGAAACATGTGAAAATCCAAGAACAAACCTATGATAGAAATTTGTAAGATATAAAAAGATATGAAGTTCCAGAGGGTCCTTGGTGTAGGCCATTCTCAAATAACCTGAATATTTTCTAGATCAACATGGATCCCTTCCTCACTCATAATATACCCAAGGTACTAAATTGTTGTCATTTTGAATGTGCATTTATCAATATTTACATACAACTTGTTCTATTAAAGAGTTTGAAACATCTTATGAACATGTTGCAGATGTTCCTCCTATGTTTTATTGTAGATGAGTATGTCATCTCAGTAGACAACCATGAATGAGTTTGTGAAGGGTCACAGGATGTCATCTATCATCCTCATGAAGGTTGTAGGTGCATTAGTTAAGCCAAAAGGCATAACCAACCATTCAAACAACCTCTCAGTAGATTTGAATGTAGTCTTCCAAACATCAATGGGGTTGATGAGAATTTGGTGACAACCATATTTGAGATCAATTTTGGTGAATAAATTCACACCATGGAGTTGGTCCAGTAGGTCATCAATCTTGGGGAGAGGGTACTAATTATTCATAGTGATTTTATTCAGGGCTTGATAGTCAATGCAAAGCCTCCATGTTTCATCTTTCTTTGGTGTCAAGATAATTGGGCTACCACAAGGTGAAGAGCTTGGCCTAATGTGACCCTTTTAGATTGATTCTTGAATCTATATTTTTATCTCATCATTCTCCAAAACTAATCTATGATACGTAGGATTGTTAGGTAAAGGTGATCTTGGGATCAAATCGATATAATGTTTTACCTGGAAATGCTTTAAAACTCCTATGGATGACTTGAATAAGTCATCATATTCTCCTATGATTTGTCCCATCTACTTATATTGTTGTGTTGATTGTGTAGTTAGGACTAAACTATTGACCTTCTTGGATTTCTATGGATTGACCACCATGAGAATGAATTACTTTGTCTTTTCCACCAATATTTTACATTTCTTAGCACTGATCAGGGAGATAGATGTGGGAGGTGGTACCTTTAGTACCCTATATCACCATGTTCCAAGAATGAGGGTGATTCTTTGAGTTTGTGATTCATAGATTCCATATTGATCATACATAAATAGCTAACCAACGAGTACATCACAAACATCTAGATTGACCACATCACACAAGACATCATCTTGGAAAGGTTTTATTTAATATGAAAGAAGACACTGATGGATGACACAGAGGTCTCTCCTTAGGCTCAACCATTGAATACTATATGCCTTTGGGTGAGGCTTCATGGATATATTTAGACTTTTCACAACTTTAGTAGAGAGTAAATTATTTTGATTCCCACTATCAAGAATGAAATGTAGAGGCTTACCTTTTACCCATAATTTGGAGTTAAACAATCTTTCCTTGTCATCTAGCATTTCTTCATAGGTCTGTGATGAAGCGATGATGGTGTCAATCTCAGCATCTATAATCTCTTCTTTGTCATCTTTGACTATAGGTTGTGTATGAGTTAGAGTAGTAGATGTTGAGTATTATGACTCAAAAAGTAGCGACTTGATGGATCGGCATTTTTCTTTAGAGTGAGTTCTATTTTTTTGGTAATCACACCATTTTCTAGCCTTCCCCTTCTGGGGTTTCTTATCTTGAAACTCCTTTTGCTTCCAATTTTGGCCTCATGTTTGACCTTCCTTGTCACTTTTCCATTTTAAAGTATGAATCTTTGTATTCTTTCTGCCATACTTTTTCTCAATCTTCACTGGGAACTTATATGCCTCACTGAGGGTTTCCAAATTGAAGAGTTCAATTTCCCCCTATATGTACCATTGTAGTCCACCATGATATTTGAGATTCTTATGTTTCTCACTTTCTTGGATACCCAATCTTGCAAACAAAGAATGAAAAATATCTATGTAATCTTGAATATATTAGTCCTTACATTGGTGAAGTTGTTACCACTATTGTACAGATCATTATATGCTCCAATGGGATAGTATTCTTCCTTTACCACTTCCATGAAATCATCCCAGGTAGGTTCCACCTCAAGGCCAATGTCATCTATACTAAACCTCTTTTTGTACACTTCCCACCAATTTTTCATGGGTAATGATGCTTTCAAAAGAGCAAAAGTGATCTTTTCTCCATCAGTGAATTTATTTATAGATAAGTAGGAAGACAATTGATCCAACCAATTTTCTATTACATCAACATTGATTTTGCCTTTAAATGTAGGAATATCAAAATTCACCTAAATGTTGAAGGGTGTTGGGGCATTGAAATAATGTTTCATGGATGAGGAGCTAGGAAGTATAGATGAGGATCCATAATTTCCCATCTAGATTTATTAGAGAATTTGGGTAAATTATTGTAACATCTATGCTTGTTTCCATTAGAGGGCTTCATTCACCATTTCTTTGAAAGGATCAGATGTCTTGGTGTTTTCTTCCATTTGAAGTCATTTGGAGTGAATAGGTGGATAGTTTGGAAGCTCTGTTGTTTTCCACCCAAGCTTCTTGTAGCCTAACCTCATCCTCAAGATCATACACTCTCAAGACAAACTGCTCTGATACCACTGATCCAAAACTTAGAAGTTTTGGTTGACAAATATTTCAAGAACACAAAAATAACATAGTAATAATGAATTATCTAAGAAGAGATGTTTTATTACTCAAGATCTCAATACAATGATATGATTATCTCTGGGAAGAGATGTTTGGTTTCCATTTTGAGTTACATATTCATTTATACACATTTTGAAAGTATGGGGAGGATGTGAAAGGTCACCAATATTGAGGGAGATTAAGTGGTCTGACTTCCACAATTTAAAATAATACAAAATTCAAGTAATTACTATTTTTAGAAACTTACTATTTTTAGACTACATTACTAAAATTGAAATTTGGGGTACTTACATTGGGTTTTAAGGGGTCAAAATCCATCAATAAAATCTCCATGCCATCTCACCATGTTATCATCATTCTTAAATTTCTAATGGTTCAAACGGCGAGTCAATTGGAGATATAGTACAAAAGTTATGGCTCCCAAAAGTTATATCATCAATTGGGGTGGAACCGTCACTCAAATTGTCACCTGAATTGTTGCTCAAATCACATTTTGTGGAAGATGCTAAGGATAGGAAATCCTATGCCTTGTGTTTAAATTAATTTTTTAATTAAGAATCAAGTAATGAAACTAGTAATAGGGAATGTATAACAATACCTGATAAATTACATGCATGATCCAAATGATGGTGAGAACTCCTCTTTGGCTTGTAAAGAATAACTTGTAGATAAGAAAGATACTTGAAAATGGGTTTTTAGATGGATGGTTGAGTGGATTTCCTATCATGAGATATATCCAAGAAGTGTGAGCTTGTTAAGAGGCTATTAATCTACTATTTATAATAATTAAGTTGATATAAATGAAAATAAGGGAAACTTGCATTCAATAACTAGAAAGTAAATGCGAGTGATTTAAGACAAAAGTAAATTGTTCATTAAATAAAGTGACTAAATATAGAAAAATTGGGTCAATATTCATGCTAAGATAGTTAGGGTCAAGTTCAAAAAATTAGAAATGTCTTTTTGAATAGGTAGGAACATGGAAAATAGTGTTTTTTGGGAGAAATAAGGTGAAAATAACTTGATGTTATTTTTTACCATAGTGACTATCGATGTTTGAGTGAACCATCGATGGTTTAATGACCATTGATGGTTGAGGTGACTATAAATGGCTGAGATAACCATCGATGGTTACTTGTGTGATTCTAAGAATGATCATAAAAAGGATTGAAAACTAAGTGATTTGGTAAACAAAGGTCTATTAGGGATTTGGGGGATAGAAGATAAGAAACTGATGGGTATGATAGGGTAGGGAGGTTAGAAATGAAAAAAAAAAACAAGAATGAGATACTTGTAACTTGATGGTGGAAATTTAAAGCAATTTGGTAGAGTGA
Source organism: Torreya grandis (assembly GCA_037957365.1). NCBI lineage: Eukaryota > Viridiplantae > Streptophyta > Pinopsida > Cupressales > Taxaceae > Torreya > Torreya grandis. Next base: position 580,743 of record JARHVA010005646.1, read on the forward strand.
TATTTCTTTGACTTTCTAAAGTGATTCTATTAGAGGCTTAGGTCTCTATTGATGCTACTTTCTTGATGAAGGGATGTTGGATACATGTATGTAAGATATCTTGGATGTAGATTGCTATATTTTTAGATCCTTTTCTTCTCGTTATTTTCTCCTTATATAGGATGAAGTTATTAAATGTAAAAGAGGAAGTTACTAATTAGATAGAAGAGAAATTTACTAATTATGATGTTTTAAAGCCATTTTGTATCACAAAATGGAAGTTACTAAATGTGCCATGCTTATCTCATATAGTTAGTAATGCTTTAAAGATTTAACATAGAATTAGAGACCTAAACATTGATGGTCAGGATAACCATTAATGGTTAGACTAACTATCGATAGTTGAGGTTATAGAGGAAAATGGGTTGAAGAGTAGTGAATTAAAAATTTAGTTAGTAAATTAAAATATTAGCTAAGTCAACTAGGTGCTCAACTAGACTAAGATCTAGGCAAGGTTTCTAGGTGTTTCAACATTTAAAACTATGTAGTTTTTTAGTGTCTATATTTTGACCCTTTTTTTATGTGGATTTGAATTAACAAGCTACAAAACAAAAATAGATTACTAGTCAAGGTCTGGTTTCCTTGAGTATGGGAGGATGTATTCCCCCTCAAACTGGGAGTCGATGAAGTGAAATCAAAATCAAGTCAAGGTTTGATAAAGTGGTAAATGGTGAGTCACAAGGTAGGTATCACAAAAGGGTTGGGAATTTGAAATAAAAACATGTGCATAAATATGACTAAGTGAAATAATCTAGATCATGTAAAGACTAAAGGTACCAATGTTGATAAAAATAAGGCTAGGTCTTAAGAAGACATATGACAGGAGAACTGGTCCATAGCGTTGGTCATAACTGATCAAGTTATGCCTATCAAGTCATCTAGATAAAGTCAACATTATTCATAGGTATTTATAATAGGAAGTGCTTTTGTGAAACAACATAAATGGTTGGGTCATGCATGAGGTGGTATGAAGTATAAAAATTTTAACATGGCAAGGTTGGTTAGTGCTATCAAAATGATCAAAGTGAGGTCATCATAAAACATGCAAATGTTTGGGTCAAAAATAGCCAATATCAAGGTGGACATGGTAAGATGGGTTGGTTAAAGAAGGGTAAACTTAAAAAGGTCAAGTGGTTGGTTTGGGGGAGATAAGGTATTCTCCCAAAAGCGTAGCAACTAGGTGAAGTGCTAAAATATTGGAAAAATAATGTGGGACCTTAACCTTTAATAGTTAGGGTTGTCCCTAGGGTTGACCATTGATGGTTAGGGAGAACCCTAAAAAGATGAGAAGATAAAAGTAAAATGTGAATATATATTTACCATTTTGACTTGTGTCATTTTTTCTCTAGGTAATTTTTGAAATTTGTCATTTATGTTAGAGTTGGTTGAGGTTGAGTGTTGTGATTGGAGGGATTGAGTACTTGAGTCATGATTGAGTGTGGATGTGATAGAGGGTGGACAAGGACATGGCTGGGTAGTAGTATGAGGACTCTGACCATTCTATTGATCAAGAAATGAGGTAGGTGGAGTCTTAAAATTTAGTATTTATTTGAATTATGTTTTTGAAAGGTATATTAATTAGGTAGAAATGAGAAAAAGAGGGTTTGGCATGGGTTTAGGTAAATGATGCTCTAGGTCTTAAGGTTTATGTAATTAGGAGAACATGTGGATGAAACATATATTTGGATGGTGGTTTAGGTGGGGAATGGGTTGAAGAAGTGACTTAGGTAGTTTATTTAGTTCATTTGGGTGTGTTTTGAGAGGAGTGAGGAGGTTTTACGTTCAAGTTGTGTCATTGATGGTCATACATAGTGACCTTAACTCAACTATCAGTAGTTGGGCATTGAGGGTAAAAGATACCAAATGGATTATCAATAATTTTATGAACCATTGATGATCAAAGGGCTCAAGTATTTTTTTGTGAAAAAGGTGCTAGTGGGGTTGAAAATTGTGCACGGGGTCTTTATGAAATTTGTTTCATTTTAAAAGTTAATATTTTTATAAATATTGTTGGTAATTAGAATTATTTTAAAATTTGATTAATTTATTCATGGGATTTGATGTTGTAAAACTGACAAAGGGGTGCTAGAGTGTTTATAAATTATGTTAGCTATCAGAAGGGGGTTATAGTTAGAAGGTATTAGAAATTTTTTAGTATAGAAATGGGTATATAAGGTATATGTAATGTAGAAAAATCTAGGTAAAATTATTGAGAATGGGTTAAATGAGTTATAGGTAAAGTTTAGTGAGTTTTATATAGGTTTGAGAGGAAGGTTTGATGGGTAAAGTTCAGAGAATATAAATAATTAGGTGGTGAAATGATAGATGTAGAGATTTATAAATGGATAGGTGTCAAAGTAATTAGGTAACAAATAAAGTTTTGTGAGATAGTGTTAGGATGGGTATAGAGGTAGAAGTATAGGTTGGTGTGAGAGGTTTGGATATATGTAATTAAGGTATATGTAAATGACTTGGTTATAATGGGTTGAAAAAGTAGGTATAGGGTAGCACTTAGGTAGATGTGTAAAACTAAGTATGCTTTGCTAATGTGATTGTTATGTAGGCCCACGACTAGATCCAAGTGAGGGACCAAGTCCCTAAGATCTTTGCCAAGGTTTGAGATGGGATATTAGATGTTGAGTAGAGACATATAGATGAGGTTAGCCTATGGGCCATGAGACACTACCAAAACTTAACACATGATGTGGCTATGATCATGGATCTCATTGAGAGATGGGACCCAACCATGAACACTTTCTTACACTGATGGGGGAGATGACGATCCTCCTAGAGGATGTTTAATGTATCACATGGCTCCCCATTTGGGGGATCTGATCTATAATGTAGAGAGTAATGAGAGACACTATTTCATGGACCTAATATATGGAGTTGATTGAGTCCAAGATAGATATCATATAGGTGGGGTTTGTTATGAGACATTATACTAGAGGGCCCCAAGGACTGGTGCTTATTGATGATGATCATGATGGGGGTGTCTTGATTCATGGTGCTATATTCAAGTAGTGGTAGGTTTCCATATGTGATGGATTTCATGGATGAATTTATGATCATGATGTTTTGATGATAATATTTATAAATGATGACATTAGCTTAGTGATGTATGATTTTAGATATATAGATGACTGATATAATTATGCTATTTATGATGTTGTTCATAGATGTGTATGATTAATTCAATGGATGGATACGATATATATGATCAAAGATGGATACTGAGTGTGGTGATAGAATGATTTTTTTCATGATATGATTTATGGATATGGGATAGATGATTTTAGGTATATACGGTCATGGCGACTTCATGTTTTTGATAGATTATTTGATGTGTAGATGTTGATAGTAAAGAGAATGATGACATAGTTTATAGGTATGACATGGTTATGATTTGGTTTGCTTATAATGTATGTGTTAAATGGTATGATGACATGGCTTATGTGGTTTTTTGACATAATGTGATTGATACAATTATGAATATGCGGTTTATGGTTATCTCATTTGTTTTGATATTTATGAATATGTACGATGTTTTTCCCCCCATGATCTATGATACAAGAGGTGTATATATGAGGATATGTGAAATGGATAATATGTTGTGTCTTATGTTTTGATAGGTATATATTATGGATAATGAGATGAAGGAATGTGTTTTGTGACTAGATGTTTGAATTTCTTATATGGATGGTTTTAGGTGATGTTTTGTGTATATATGAGGGATGACACATTGGTTCATCGGGGTAGACAAGATGGTTTAGATTTTTTATTTTGATGAGGTGATTTATGATATATTGGATGTTTGAGTGCATAGATGGGATATAGTTCATATTTTTGGGATGAAAACGGTGTTTTGAATTATTGGATATGATATGGATTAATTAATGAATATGGATTAAGGTTGGGATGAAAATGATGTTAAATGTTTGGATATGGTATGTGATATTGAAATATAATGAAGACACATAAAGTAGGTTTAGATAACACACTAAATGTGGGAAAGAGAGAAGAATTATGAGACACATGTCTACATGAACTAATGACTGGAGGGTAAGAAAATGTCATGATGTGTTCATTGGTAAGGGCTAAACAAAAACCAAATGGATTGACTTAATGAAAATAAGCCTTTCAAATGATTTGCATGATCATGATTTGATTGAAAAAGAAGTTATCTTGGTCATTTTATGTCAAGTAATCTCAATGTCCCTGTATTTTAGATAGTTTTAAGAAAGGAAAGTAGGTGATAGGTAGATGGGTTAAGGAGAAATAGATGATGTGGTAACCTGATGTGAGTTATCTTTCCCCTTTTATAGGTGACTAAGGAACCATAATAGATAAGTCCATGCCTTAATATAATGTGTAGACTGATAAATGATTGAAGTATACTAATTCCATATGTAAAAGCTAATTTTGGTGAGTAGATTGTGATTTGGTTGCTTTTGTAGATTAGTGAAGCTGATCAATGCAAGAAGCTTCAAATAATTTTTTTTTTACAAACTTTGTTTTAGACATCTTTTAAGGGAGTGGTCTAAAGAAGGATTTTTATGGTTGTCCTCCAAGGAAGTAGTCTATCTTTAATAAATTTAGTTGTTGGGTAGTTGTCCTTCAAGGGAGTAGTCTGCAATGCTAGAGATATGGACCAAAATGATATTTTGAGGGCCTAATTTGATTGTGAATTCTATTTTAGACATGGACAAGTCTATTTAGGCTTAGAGGTCTACTTTATGGAGGAAAGAATTTTTAGCATAAAAGGATAATAATAGATAAGGGAAAGTGGTTTAAAGGACAATTGATCATGGGATTCCATCTGATTAGAGAGGAAAAGTATCCATCAGAACCATGCCATGGGTAGAGCTATGGTATCCATTTTTAGGATTAGGCTATAGCCGTGATGGATAATCACATGGTCCTATGTTGTAATTAATTATCCCCAACATAAATAGGGATAGGTGGGTGAAGGGAAGTAAAAATATCATAAACCAAGGGATGAGATTAAGTTTGACACAAAGGTGAATTTGATCCTTGTTTTAATAATAGAAAGTATGTAGATGTAAAGTATTTAGAGGCTTAGGTTCTCATTTACCTTCAATAGAAGATAAATGATAATATCTTGATCCATAATTATGGGTTATAATGTAGGGTCTAAGCCAACTGAAATCAAACTTTCTTTTTTTTCTTATCTCCATATCAGTTAAATGTTGGTTTTCCTTAAGGATGAGGTCTTTGATATTGAATTCTCATTCTTTTAGGTGTTTTTTGTATGCTTGTTTGATTATTTATTGATATACATGAAGATAATTAAGTGCTACAAGGTGATGCTCATCAAGGAGTTCAAGATGCATAAGGCATTGTTGATGATAATTTCTCTTAGAAAGGATGTTTTTAAAAAATATATGAAGAGAAGGGATCTTAAATTTGAGAAGCAAGACTGCCTCTACTCAAAAAATGAAATAAAAAGGGGTAACACCTGCAGAGGTTCAAATGCTAGTATGATAGACCCATAAATCAAAAAGGATATACAAATGCCAATCCCAACATAAAGTACTTACTAATTTGGTCAACATTTTGTTGAGATTTTTTTTAGAGGCTTCTTCTTGTCCATTTTATTAGGGATGATAGGGTGAGGAAAAGCTTAATTTAATTCCAAAAGCATCACAAAGACATTGAACTTTCTTATTTTTAAATTATTTTCCATTATTAGTGGTGATCTTATGTGGGATACCAAAGTGACAGATGATATAGTGAGTGATGAAGTCAATAACCTTCTCATCTTTGGTGGAGGTAAGAGGGCTAACTTCCACCCACTTGATGAAATATTCAGTAGTGGCAATGATAGATTGGTGGTGTTATGAGGAATGAGGATTAATTTCCCCAATAAGATCAAGACCCCATTGTGAGAAGGGCCAATAATCTATGGAGACTCTAAGGCCATGGGTCAATGCATGATGTAAATTAGCATGATCTTGACATTTGACACACTTATTTACGTAATCACAAAAATATTGATTGAGGGTGGGCCAAAAATATTCAAGAAGAAGAATATGTTTAGTGACAATTAGGCCACTAAAATTCCCCCCACATATTCCATTATGTGTTTCCTTAATAGCATGAGAAGCTTCATGAATATGAATTTAATGGATAAGGAGACTGTCAAAGCCACATTTGTAAAGGATTCCCCCTAGTATGGTGTAATGAGAGGTACTCTAAACAAAAGTTCTTTTGGCATTCTTTGAAAGGTTGGGAGGAATGATGCCAAGGTTAAGGTAGTTAAAATTTTGGTCATACCAAATGTCAGAAGGGGATGATTCCACATTAAAAATGGTATGAAGGTCAAAAATAATATATGAGGGTGTGATAAATTGATAGATGGTGACAAATAGTTTGGATTTGGTAGGTTGAGATGGGATTTTGGAGACAAGGGAAGCTATTTTATCTATGAATTTATTAGTGGATCAAGAAATTTAATAGATAAGGTAATGATTGAATGATGCTAAGATTTAATCTTTGAGTTGTTTGTACTTCAATAATATGTCATTATTACATTGATAAGATCCACTGACTTGGTTGATCACAAGCTAAGAATTGTCAAAGATACTGAGTGTTTTTATTCCCAAGGCTAGAGTGGTTTGGAAACCTATGACCAGGGATTCGTACTCAACCACGTTGTTGGTGCATTTGAAGTAAAGTTTAAAGGAAAAGGGAAGAGGTTCACCGTTTAGAGGAATGAGAATAACTCCATTACCCCCACCATATTGGAATTTGGATCCATCATAAAATATGGTCATTTGGTAGGTGGGTTCTTCCTAAGAAAGAGTTATGATGGACTCATCTAAAAAATCAAGAGGAAGTAGTTAGTTTTCTAGTAGAGGAGCTTCAGCCAATTGATTAGTGATGACTTTCTATTTAATGGATTTTTGTTGAAGTAACTCAAGATCAAACTTAGCTAGGAGCATGAGCCACTTATCCATACATTAGTTTTGGTATGGTTTAGAATGCATGTATTTTAGTGGGTTGGTATTAGTAATGACATAGGTTTTATGATTGATAAAGTAGTGATGGAGTTTGTAAGCGAAAAAGACTAAGGCAAGGCAAAGATTCTTAGGATGAGTATACTGAGTCTTGTATTCTATAAGTGTGTGCATAATGTAGTATACATCTTGCTCTTTATTCTATTCATCATGATGAGCAAGCATTTCCACTAAGGAATGGTCAGTTTTAGAGATGTAAAGGTATAAGAGTTGGTCTTATCTATGAGTAATAAGAATGGGTGGAGAGATAAGGTACTCTTTGATTGAATCAAAGGCTTGTTTATAGTCACTAGTTCACTTAAAAGAGTTGTCTTTATTAAGGAGATGGTGAAAGCATTGACATCTATATGATAGTTAGGAGATGAAGTGATGAATGGATTGGAGTTTCCCCTATAGGCTACATATTTACTTAAGATTAGTAAGAGGAGGCATCTCTAATATTGCTCTAATTTTGGTAGGGTATATTTTGATTCCTCAAAGAGAGATGATAAATCCTAGAAGTTTACCAGATAAGACCCAAAAAATGAATGTCTTGGGGTTGAGCCTAACATGATAATGGATTAGTTAGTCAAAGATGATTGTGATAATGGATAAGTGATCCTTATAGTGTTTGTACTTCCCAAAGAGATAATCCATATAGTCTTTTACAATTTTATGGATGAGATCATGAAAGATATAGGTCATGGCATACTGATAGGTTGCTCTAGCATTATTCAAACCAAAAGGCATGACCCTATAACAAAATGTCCCCCATGGGGTGATAAAGGAAGTTTTATGCTAATTTTTAGGGGAAATTAAAATCTAATTATATCCTGAGGAACTATCCATGACAAATAACATTTCATGGCTAGTTGTAAGATCAAAAGTTGGTTAATGTTCATTAAAGGAAAGTCATCCTTTGGGTAAGTAAGGTTGAAGTCATTAAATTTGATGTAGAGGCAAAGTACCCATATGGTTTTGGTAATGGGAACAATGTTAGAAACCAATTGTGGATAGTTGATGGGATGAATGAATTCAACAGATAAGAGATGCTAAAGTTTTTCTTTGACCAGAAGGGCGCGAGGATGTATCCTGCAAAGCTTTTGTCACACTAGATTAACCTCATAAAAGGTGATAATGTTATTAAGGGAAATAAAAAGGTCAATTCTAGGCATATATTGATAGGACCAAGCAAAGGTTTGCTATGGTCATGAAGGAAAGAAGCATAATCTTGTTCTTTATCAAAATTTAAGGATTGGCCAATTTTGGTGATATAGGTGTTATCATGAGTACCCAAGTTGACATAAATGGTGGCTTTATTCAACATGGTTTGGTTCTAAGGAGGAAGGGATTTAAGGATAGAAGAATCCCCCACACTAAGGTAGGTGAGAATGGAATCATCACCCTATTGTTGGATTGTGTTGATGGTAGGATAATCTCACTTTATCATTTCAAGATGAGTGAGAGGAAGGGTTTTAGTTTGGTCATCATTTTAATAGGTCAGGGGGCCCAAACTAATGGTGTTGATAAAAAATAGTTGGATAGGATGATATTAGAGTCATCAAACTTTGAGGGAGATGGGGCTGGTGAATATGGGACATCCTCATCATTGATGATGGTGATGGGTTTTGATGAGGTGGGTTCTTCTAATGGTACAAACCCAACGTCAAATAAGTCATGAGTTTTTTGAGTTTTGATTATGTGTAGTTTATGAGGTTCTTGTTCATAAAGGCCCATGCTAAACCCCTTCCAATCACACCTATAAAGGTAGGATTTGGCAAAGGCTAATTTTTTGAAATAAGAGAAGTCAGAGGTAAATGGTTAGATAGATGAAGTAATAGTGGGAGTGACAAAGAGTTAATAAAGTCCCCCATAGATGAAATTTGTTTGATTTTTTGGGAGCCCAAAAGGGATGATGGTTCCAATGTTGGGATCCTAGGAAGGGTCATGTTTGAGGTTACCATAATCTTGGGGATTATAGAAAACATCCAAAGCTAAAAGGCAATATTCCCCAATAGAGGGATGTTGAAACATAGATTCTAAAGGGTCCTCTACGAGAATCTAAGAGGAATGGATAGATGAGCTAGTTGAAGCTTCATCAATGGTATGGATGGGAGTGTTATGAGATTTGGATGGTGGTGGTGTGGTGCTATTATTAGTTTATGGTGAGGTGGATGAAGGAGGAATAAGAATGTCATTAGGCTGATATGTCTTATTGTAACTAAAAAATGAATAGGGTTAGATTTGATGGTAACAACTTGACCTTCATTTTCAAATTTGACACATCGATGTAAGGTAGAAGAGACACAACTCATGGAATGGATCCAAGGTTGTCTGAGTAACACATTGTATTAGAACTCACCTACTATAATGTAAAATAGTTTGAAAATGGTGTGAGGTCCCAAGTGGATATGAAGGACAACTATCCCCAAGGTTGTGGCCATGGTATCATTGAAGTAATGAATAACCATTGTGCTTTTTGAAATGATGTTCTTGGGTAGCTAAAATTGTTCATAAGCGTGGGAGAGATAATATGGATCCTAGCTCTTCCATAAATCATTACCCTTTTAAAGTAGGTGTGATTGATGTACATAGTAATAAAAAGGGGAGGATTAGAATCCTTAGGATGAACATGAGGTATTTTAGAATATTTAAAGGTGATGAAGGTATAAATTTGGAGGGCTCCCATAAAAGGTGTAAGAAGTTGAGGATCATCTGGTTAAACCTTTATAGATTGCAGATCCTCTATCAGTTCTTGAAGATGATGAGGTGAGGTGTTGATTAGTACATAAAGGTTCTTTTTCACTTATGTCTAATGAAGTTGTTTCAACATGATATGTTGGATGGATTTAGAAGGGTTGGATGGTGAAGGTATTAAAATGGACACTTTGGGTTTTGGTGGATATGTAGGTGAGGGTAAAGGTGTAGGTGTTTGGGATTGGTTAGAAGGCTGAGCGGTTGGAGGGTATGTCCAAGGAATAGAAAATTTGGCTTTTCCTTTGTCATTTTGTTGGGCCCATGATCAGGTAACCATATGAATAGTGTGGATGTGGGGATTTTCTAGGTTTGATGATTGCTTTGGTTCCTCCTCCTCACTTTTGGGTAAGAGTGGGGGAGTAGGTAGATGTTAGATAGGTTAAAGTGATGGTTAGATTGGAAATGGAGGTAAAATTGGTTTGTCTAATAATAGATCATCCTTATCATATAGGCTATAAATAAGTTCTTGGAGAGATTTTCAGTTATTTATGTCATGTCCTAGTGCCCTATGGTATGCATAGACCAAGTTATCATTGAACCAAGAGGGTTTGGTATTGGAGGGGTAAAATGGTTTGATAAGAGGTAATATAATGGAACAATCTTGTAATAACCTTTGTAAGATGGTTAAATAGGATTCATTCAAAGGTGTGGGAGGTGATGGATTTATAGTTTTATAGATGGGATCCTTCTTAGAGGTAGCTTTCACCTTAGAAGTTATAGGTGGTGGAATGGTTTTGGTCAGTGGTTGGGATTGCTTAGTTATGGTTGACTTTGAGGTAAACGATTTGGAGGTTGAATATTTAGATGATGAAGGGTTAGATATAGGTGGGAAATTAGAGGCATATATGTTAGCTAAGAATGAAGGAGAACCAAATGACTTAGCGGGTTTAGGTTTAAGTAAAGAAAAAGGGGAAAGCTTATTAGAGGAAGAATAGGTAATTAGGATGGTAGAGGGATGGGCTATTAAAATATAAGATAAGTGAGAAGGAGGTGGTATGGGTCTAGTTCGAGGTAAAGGTTTGGGCAACTCTACCTTCTTGATTGGTTTGATTGGGGGTTTGTTTGGTGCACTAGATGGTGTTAAATCCAACTTCAAAGAGGGGTGAGTTCTACTAGGTGTGGGAATAATTCCTAGATTCTTGACTGGTTTGGTAAAAGAGGCATGAGCTGATTTGGTAATGCTAATGGGAGGTGGTTTGGATGGTTTGTTATGGTTTTAAAAGAAGTATTTTATGGAGTGGTAATAATGGGTTTAAGGGTGGATTCAAGGAAGGTTGATGATTTAGATTTGTTTTGGTAAGGGAGCCCAAGATGATGCCAAAAGGTGACTCTATCAAAGTTAGGTTGAGAAGTAAACTCTAAAATTTGGACTAGTCTAGAAAAGGGATTGTAGATAGGTTTAGTTCCTTGGTCATTAGTTTCAAAAATTAATACTTTAGGTGAAGAAAAGGAAAAGGCTCCTTCATCTTTTTTCTTGATGATAGATTCCAAAGTTGGTGGTTGGGTGGATGAGGTAACCTTCTCTTGTGGGATGGTTTCCAAAGAGGGAATGGATGGTTTTATGATGGAAGAGGTTGGTGTAGTGTCCTCAAGTGAAGTAATGGATATGGTTAATTTATTTGTTTAGTTGTACAAAGGAAAGGAGGGTGGTTCTACAACTTCAATGGGTGGAGTGGAAGAAGTGGTTAAAGCAAAGGTTTCCTCCTTTGGTGTTTCCATCAAAGGAGAGGTAGATAAAGTTAAGGTCTCATTAAGTGAAGAGAGAGGGGTATTTTATTCCTATATTTGAGTGTTAAAAGGAATGGAAGGTGACTCCACTAATTATATAAGTGAAATAGATGAATAAATAGTTGAGGTAGTGGTGTCCTCAATAATGAGCTCACTAGTAATAACATTGTTATGTGCCTCATGAGAGTGAGATGATTCTGGTTGGTTATCATGGTGATGGGTAGAAGGGGAATGATTAGGAAAAGGATTGTGGAAGATGTCAAGGGATTTATTAGGAGGTGAATTGGGATTATAAAATGTAATTTTTCTACTATCAATTAAGCTTTGGATTAGATTTTTGAAGGTATTACATCTGTTGATGTCATGTCCAATAAATTGATGGAAGGCACAATGGTTATTCTCATTATACTAGCTAGGCATGGGGTAAGAAGCACTAAATTATTGAGGTGGTTTGATAGGTGGAAGATAGATAAGGTTAGCTTTGAGAAATTTGTCAAAAACTAATGCATAAGACTCCCTTATGGGAGTATATTATTCTAGAGGAGCTCAATTTTGGTTTTGGTTTTGTTGGTAGGAAGGGTTAGGATAATTGGTTTGATGGGGTTGGTTGATAGTTGGTGGTGGAGTATTTTTTAGGACAACTGAGTTTATATTTGTCTTTGCCTTGGTATTGGGATGATTGGATTGGTTTTTAGTTTTAGTGGATGCAAGGTCATTAGATTTAAAGCTAGAATTCTTGTTCTATAGTTTCAATTTCCCTTCGTCAATGGCTCAGTTTTCAAGTTTACGTGCCATGGTGAATGCCTCATAAAAAGTTCTAAAAGTTTAAACTTGAAGAGTAGGGGCAATATGTTTATGATAACCCCAAGAGAAGATCTCAATCAACTTATATTGGGGTAATGGAAAAAAAAGTTGGTTGATGAGACCTCTCCATTTAGATATGATGTTAGCAATTGATTTATCAAACTCTCTAATGAAATAGAGGTCAATAATTGAAAAAAAATTAGATATATTTATAGAAAAGTGTTCTAAAAATACTTGGGCTAGTTGGGTGAATGGAAATATGGATTTTTGGGTGAGATAATCATACTAATCAAGGGCTGGTCCTTGATAATGACATGGGGAATGTAAGAAGGAGGAGAGCATCATCATATGCGATCAAGTAGCAAGAATGATGGAATGATCTAAAATGATTTTGGGGAACCTTCTTACCTTAGAACTTAGAAAACTTAGGTAATTCCCATTGAGGAAGATAAGCATGGATAGGGATGGATGGATGGATGGATGGGTTCATTATAGATTTGGTCATAGAATAAAAGGTTATGTGACCTGATGATAGATGACTCCAAGTTGGTCATTTTATCGATTAAATTTTTGAAAAATTTTATTTGAGGTTAGGAAGTTGCATAATTAGGTGGTAAATTTTGTTTAGTTTTGGTGGTATTAATCTATGGGTAAGTGGTAGAAGGTGTTGAATAATCCATATATTTGTAAGTGGTCATAAGAGGTTGGGATAGTGCCACATAATGGTTTATTGGCACAAACGGTTAGGTGGAAGCTGTTATGTATCCTTATGGGTTAGAAACATATAGGTAAGATGTCATGGGTAATTCTTGGGAGGCTAATATGGGCTAGGTTAGAGGTATGTTTGGTTTATTAGATAATATAATAGATAAAGATTATGTTAGGGGTATGAAAGTGATAGTTGGTTGTTGGTGGGTGGTAATTCTAGTGATAATAGGTGGGAGCATTTGAGGTATAGAAAGTACCAAAATCTAATATGGGGTAGAAGTTGGTGGGTTGGTAAAACTAATGGTAATGATATCAATAGGGGTAGAGGATTCTCCCACAACAAAAGGAGTATAGGTAATGAGAGGCAAATCTAATCTAATGTTGGAGTTATTGGTTAGGGTGGTAGGTGTTTGGTTATTGGTTGGGAAGTTGGATGGAATTTGGGGAATGGTGGTAGATGGGATATTAGAGGAAGAGACTTGGGTAGTCATTGGTTGGGTTGAGGTGGTACCCACTAGAAGATGGGGAGGCATACCATAAAGAGGATCTATATAAGGAACTAAAGTAAGATAGGTATGGTTAGATAAGGTGTTAAGGTAATCAAAGAAGGCATCTAGATCTACATGACCCTCAATAATGATATAAAACCTGGTAGGCAGGGGATAAAAATGAGGGGAACCCTCCACATCTAAATTATACTCAATGGAAGAAGAAGAAGAAGGTGGTTGTTGGTTGGTTTGATTCCTAATATATTGTCTAATTAAGACCATCAGAGGAAATAGGAAATGATGAAACTCACACCTCAAACAAAGAGAAAGAAAAAGAAAAGAACTCAAGGTAATCAAAACATACACTAAAAGTGCATTTAAACTTAGGGTTATTTTTAAATTGCTTTTGGTTTATGCCTTGGAAAGTGTGAAGAGGAAATTTGGTTTATAGATTAAGTATTAAAGATGAATTTTAAGGTTCATTCTAGGTTATGTTTAGGTGCTTAATAGAGAAATATGTATTGATCTTTATTATGTGGTTTGGTATTAGTTCCTACCCACTCACTTCACACACCACAGTGATAAAGGTGTCGAGTGCCTAGCCAAAATATACTAAACCTCAGATTTTATACTCAACTAGAGAGTTGATTTCATTCTCCCCTTGGAAATGACCTCCAAGTAAGATTAACAAGAAAGGGTAAGGTTTACCACTAGGTGATGAAAACCTAGTCAAGCCTTAACTTAGGTATGTTTTGATGTGTTGATTGATTATGTGGTTTGGATATGTGTGTGATAACAAGAGTGAAATCTATGATTAATTACTTTTGATTTTAAGTTACTAGATGAACTTAAACAATAAAAGAATCAATGTATGAAAACATGTTTATTTTAAGCCCAAAAGAATTCATATTTCATTTGATGAGCATACAATAAAGGAAGAAAAAGGGATGATAGGTCCCACTAAGTGTGACAAAATGTTTCAATTAATTTTCACTCATTTCTTAATTTGGAAGCAAGTAATAAAACTAGTAATAGGGCATATAGAAGAATGCTTGATAAAGTACATGCATGATCTAGATGATGGGGAAAACTCCTTTTTGGCTTAGAAGGAATATTTTACAAATAATAAAGACACTATAAAATGGGTTTATTATATGGATGGTTGAGTGGACTTCCTAACATGAGCTAGATCAAAGAAGTGTGAGCTGACTAGGAGGTTGTCAATCCACTATTTATAACAATTAAGTTGATATAAATGAAAAAAATGAAACTTGTGTTCAATAACTAGAAATTAAATGCATGTAATATGAGATGGAAGTACATTTTTTTTAAACAAAGTGACTAAATATATCAAAATTATGTCAATATTCATGATAAGATAGTTGGGGTCAGGTTCAAAAAAACATAAAAGTCTTTATGAATAGGAAGAAACATAGAAAACATGGTTTGGTTGGGGGCAAGGGGGTGAAAATAAATTGTTATTTTATACCATAGAGACCATCAATGAATGAGGTAACCATTGGTGGTTAAGCTAACCATCGATGGTTGGGTGACCATCGATGGTTGAGGTGACCGTCAGTAGTTGAACTAACCATAAATACTTACCTATGTGATTTTGGGAATGATCTAAAAAAGGATTATAGATTGAGTAAATGGGAAAATAGAGGTCTGTTACAAATCTAGGGGATGGAAGATAAGATACTAATGTATTTGATAGGGTAGGGAGATTATAAATGAAACAAATCCAAGAAAATAAACATGAGATACCTCTAACTTGATGGTGGAATTTTGAAGCAATTTGGCCAAAGTGACAGTACTTTTACCTTCAAAAGTGATTCTATTAGAGGTTTGGGTCTATGTTGATGTTGATTTCCTATTAAAGGGATGCTAGATACCTATATGCAAGATATCTTGGATGAAGATTGCTATATTTTTATATCATTTTCTTCTCCTACTTATCTCTATCTATAGGATGAAGTTACTAAATATACAGGAGGAAGTTTCTAATTAGATAGAGGAGAAAGTTTGTAATTATGATTCTTTAAATCTAGTTTGCATCATAAAATAGAAGTTTTTACAAGAACTATGCTTATCTCATATAGTTTATAATTATTTAAATATTTAAAGTAGGGTTGGAGACTTGATCATCAATGGTTAGACTAACTATCGATGATCAAGGTTCTAGAGGAAAATGGGTTAAAGAGTGGTGAATTAAAATATTAGTAATTAACAAATGGGCTAATTCAACTAGGTGGTCAACTAGCCTCATAGTTATAAAGGGGTTCTACTTGTTTTGATATCTAAAACTATCTAGTTTTTGAGTTTCTACACCTTGGCCACCTTGCCCCATATATATTGGGACCTTTATGGTAAAGTAAAATAATGTATTCATAATCTAGGCATTTAGTATAAGCATGGGCCCTATGACCATGATTTCATATTTACTAATGTAAAATATGATGCCCAAGTGTTGAAAAAGGATAAAATGGCTAGAGTAAATGAATATTTACTCAAGGTAATCCAAGCAAATCCTTCTATCACAATTGAACAAGCATAATACAAGATCTCACCACTAGGAGGATGGACTTCTTTAGACTTTTAGAACAATAAAGCTCTCTAAAAACCACATAATAAAAATCAGGCCCCCATAATCTACCCACCATGATGATGGTTGTAAATCAAGAGTAGGGTGAAGGGGAAGCTTAATTTTCTTCAAAACTAACATAAGAGGAGATTCTTCAGGTTCAAGTACCCACATTTGAATTAAGGGAAGTAATTCAAGAACCTCAAGAAGAGATAGTTTAATGCAATGAGATATCTCTTGGGAAGGAAAAAAGAACCTATCTATATAGACTCCTCTAACTAAGAATACCACAGACACACTATTTTATCCTTGGTAACCACAACATTTAACATTTAAGTCCCTATTTCTACCCAATATGTGGTTGTTACTTTGACTGGAAAAATAACCATATGCTATAAGAGGAAGTCTAAGGTAAGAAGATTTCAGTCACATTCTATGAAAGGAAAAAAATAGGAGACACAACCCTTGAATGAAGGTGATAAAATGGATAAAGAATAAGTAGAGGAACTATAGAATGCCAAAGTCTTGAGCCTACAAGAACTGAAAGGAGAGGAACTTATTGACAGTGACAAATTAGGTAAGGGTTTTCTTCCTACCGATCCCTTAGGTCACCCTTCCATTACCACATTTC
>JARHVA010005646.1:602500-645000 GCA_037957365.1 Torreya grandis
CTCCCAATGATGCCTAAAAACTCTTTGATTATATGCAAGAGGGCACTCATCTCTCTAGAATAATTAAGCTTATTCTCAAACTACTAACTAGACCTACGAAACGTGATGATTTTTTTTTCTAGCTAAAATTATAAATATTAAATCTTAATTATAGATTTTTGACTATAATATGATTCAGGATAATCTTTTGTATTTCATTATTTAGCTTAATATTCATGAAAATTTTCATTATTTCATTTCCATTTTTAACTCAAAATACTAAACAAAACAAGATATCCATGACCTTAATACTCTATATACACTTCTAACTCAAGAAGAGAAAATGATGTCAAATTTTAATTATAAATAGATTTCCACTCATTCACTTCTCACTCTCAATCCTATTTATGAGAACACTAAGAACCATAAATCTAACTTGAATTTTAAAAATGGCATAAATGAGAGAAAAAAATTTGTCAATAAGAATCATAAACCTAATTTTAATGAGCATTGTAATATATGTGGTAAATTTAATCATAAAAGGGAATTTTTTAATGAGAATAAAGATAAATTTAATCATAAAAACTCTAAAATAAAGTGAATAAATATATATAGAACCATCAAAAGAATCAAAACCATAATCATAGCAACAATCAGGAACATAATTTTAATGTTGTCGATTTATGTGTTACCTTGTTTGCTTCTAATGAAAATGAATAGATTTTATATAGTGGTGCTTTACATCATTTGAAATTTTTATTTTATATTTTATCTAATGCTAGAGGTATTTATAAAAATATTTACCTAAGAGATAATTTATTTATTAAAACTACTAAGCTAGGAAAATTAAAATTGGCAAATGTTATTATTAAAGATGTTTTCTATGTGCCTAAACTTAAAAATATGTTATCATGTTCACAACTTATGATTGATAATTTCATTTAAAATTTTCTTAATGATAATTGGTCTATTATAAATCAATATGTTTCCATAATTTTTAAAGGTGTTTGACATAAAGGTTTATACATATTTACTACTTCTTTTGCATGTTGTCTTTCATCACATAGTAGGAATGAATCATAATTATGGAATTAAGTATTAGGGCATGTTAATTTTATAAGTTTATATGATATTTCTACTCAGAATATTATTATTGATATTAATTCTATTTTATATCATCATGAAGATTGTGAGGGATGCTTATGTGGTAAAAAACATACTAACCCCTTTTTCAAGAATTATGATGTGAATTCATCACATCCTTTATAATTAATTCGTAATAATGTTACAATACCCCTTAAAGTTACATATCTTAATGGTTATTTACATGTTTAGTTTTATAGATGATCATTATAAAATTATTTGGACATATTTTATAAATAATAAATCTAAAATATTATCTAAATTAAAATAACTTAAAGATGATGTTAAAAATGCTTCTAATTTATCTATTAAGATATAAAGATCTGATAATGGTGGTGAATATATTAACAAATAATTTGATTTTTTTTAATATTTATGGTATTTAAATGGAGTTAACAAATCCTTATTCCCCATATCAAAATGGTATTTCTAAAAGGAAATACCAAACCATTATTGAAATGGTTATAATAATGTTGCATCCTATAAATGTTCATAAGTTCTTATGGGGAGAAGCCATGAATCTGATATGAATATTTTGAATAAATTCCCTACTAAGGCTTTGAATATTTCTACCCATTTATAAATTTGGTATAATAATAAACCTAATGTGACTCATATTAGGATATTTGGTATTCTTGCTTCCATCTTTGTTCCTAAAACTAAAAGAAAAAAACTTGATCCTACCTCTTATTTGTGAATCATTGTAGGTCATGGAGGTAAAAATAAAGGATTAAGAGTGTATGATCCATTTACAAGACAAATCATATAGAATAATAATATTCTTATCCTTAAAAAATATTTTTTTGATCCCTCTATAGAACCTCCTTAATGTTATTTTTTAGATGAACTTAACTATCTTAATTCTCTTTATGAAAAAATAGTTTCCTTAGAGGAAGTTGATCTAATTTTGGATAAATTAGAGTTTTATGAACCTTATAAATTTCATGTTCAATAAAATATCTATATGGGTATATTACACCCAATTCAATCATCTAGTTTTGATAATCTTAATAAATTGACTAGGATTCGATGTTCTTACCATGATTTAATCACTATGTATGAATGCGAACCTCATTTTTTAAAGAAATTCATTCATTATGATAAATGGTAAGTTGTTATACAAGGTGAATGTAATGTCTTAATTAAAAACTTGGGATATTTTCAAATCTCTGTCTAAAAGGCTTATGTTTTTTGTAGGTGTATTTATAAAATTAACTATAATTCAATTAGTAAAATTGACAAATTTAAATCAATATTACTTACTCATGGTTTTACTCAAAAACATGGAATTGAATATGTTGAAACCTTTTCTCCTATAGCAAAAATGAGTACTGTAAGATTAATAATTGCTCTTGAAGCTTAGAATTGTTGGATAATATACCAACTGGATGTAAAAAATGCATTCCTAAATGGTAATTTAGAAAAGGAAATATATATGACTTAGTCTAAAGGTTTCACTGACCTTAACAAAGATAATTTTGTTAGTAAGTTATGTGTGTGTGTGTGTGTGTGTGTGTGTGTGTGGTTTAAAACAAGCTCCTCGAGATTGGTATTCTAAACCCACTAATTATTTTAAAGAACTTAGTTTTCCTAAATTTTATTATGATAATGATTTCTTTGTAAAATTTGAAAATAGTCATATTATTTTAATTTTTTTATATGTTGATGATTTTTTTATAAATGGTGATCTAATTAGTGGAATTCCTACATATAAAGATAAACAAAGTCAAATTATTGAAATGACTAATTTCAACATTATTTATCATTTTTTAGGAATGGTTGTATTTTAGGATAAAAATTTAATTGTAGTATCATAATCTAAGTATGCAAATACTATTCTTGTTAAGTTTAATATGTTTGACTATAAGCCTACATCTGAACCTATTGAATTTAATATTAAGTTGAATAAAAAACCTATATTTAATAAATCTAACCCCACTCTGTATAGATAACTTGTTGGTAATTTGATTTATCTAACCATTATTAAGCTAAATATTCAATATGATGCACGTTTTGCTTCTAGATTCATGCAGGATCCATATTTGGATCACTAAAAATTAGGAAAATAGATACTTTGATATGTCAAATAAACTATAAATTTTGGTTTCTTTTATTCTTCCATTGATAATACTAAATTATATGGTTAGTGTGATGTTGACCATATTGATGGTTCTATAGATCAAAAATTTATTTCTAGATATATGTTTAAGTTTGGTGCAAGTGTTGTCACTTGGAGCAAATAAAAACAACCTACTATTTATATATTATACATAGAAGTAGATTATAGAAGGGATATGGAAGTTTTTAAAGAAGACATGGCTTTGAAGGTTTTTAGGATAACTTCATTTATATATTTCTCATATTACCGCCCTTCTATGTGATAAACAAATTTGTATGGCTCTAGAAAAAAATCAAATGTAGCACCAAAAAACTAAACATATTGAATTTCATGTGAATTTTATCTAATAAAAACTCTTAAATGATGATATTGATCTATAGTTCTGACCTACAAATGAACAAGTGGTAGATATCTTCATAGAAACACTTTGTGCTACAAAGTTTTTTCAATTTTGTCAAATGATGGTCTTCTCAAAGTTTCCATTGAGGGGGATCATGCATGAAAATGTCACTTCCTAATGACCATGTTTTCCTTCTTCTTTATACTTCACATTTTAAAACATTGTAATATATCACATTATGTGATTTTACTAAACTTCATGTGGAATTTTTACTTTTTTACCCCAATACTTATAAGCATATATTATTTTTATTGAAGGTAAAAGTGATTTTTGAAAGGGAATCTACACATTACAAATATTCACCATAATTACAGATTACCCAATGAAAAACACCATAAATAAAGAAATAACTAAAAAAAACACCTACCATAAATAGAGAACAAATACCACAAACACAACTAATTCATAGCACAAGATTATAATCCTAAAGATTCAATGATTTTTCTTCCAATCATCATACATAGATGTCCATTCATTGATCATACTTTGAAAATTTATTTCCATCCCACTGACCATTCCCTCATGAGTAGATGTTGATGCCTCATGTTTAAGCTTCTTCTTGGGAATACCATCATTGCCTATGGAACTAGCATCATTGAAATTTTTTTCCAAACCTTCCATACTCTACATAGCATTATGCACCATCACCTTTCTAAAAGTTAGCAACAAATTTAGCTTTTTATTGCATTCTCTATTTTCATTATCCATCATATTCATTATATTAGTCAAAGTTTCAATTTATGATGTCATCTCCATCTCTTTCTCACATTAAAAATATAAACCATCTTGTTTTTTAATATTATTCACTTCTTATTTAAGTTTGGAATGATCCTTCATGAACCATATAAGGAATGTCTTATGTAAATTGACTTCATCCTCTAAACTTTCATCATTGTTGTGATGATTGGAAATATCTTTTAAAAAAATCAAAATCTAACTTAACCTGAGTTCTTTGCTTTACCTCTCATGTTGTACCTTGAGCCTATTTCTTTTTCTTAGAACTATCAGTATGTACATTTTATTTTTGTTCAATATCAATCCCTTCATCCCAATTTATTCTTTTGCCCCTATCCTATTTCTCATCCTGAAAATAATCATTCTCTCCCTATAATTTTTTATCCTTATTCACATTAGTATTAGTATTAATCTCATCAAGATCAATAAATTCATTAATCTCCTATGGATTTTCATCATACAAACCCTCCTCTCTTTCCATTCCATTACTTTTTCTGGGTTTTGGTCTACTGTTACTCCTTAAATTCCTTTTGGAAACCTCCTGAATAGAACCAATATGTTTTTATTTGTTCCTTCTCATAATGGAAGATTGTGGAGATGAATTATATGCCTTAAATAATTTATAAATAAAAAATATAACCACATGATGCATAGGTTCTAATTTTCTACCCTATTATACCTCCCTCACAGAATGTTCTAATGAGTGTAAAATATATAAAGGAATGCTCAATAGAATATGATGGTGCATGTATTTCAAAAATGGGAAATCATAATAATGCACAACTTTGTAATGGCCATCTAAAGTAACATACCTTATAATCTGTTCTGCAACATCGTCGAATGGGGATAGAAAATACTCCCTTTTGAAACCCCCATAGAACATCATCAATTTCTCATCACCAAACAAGAACTTCATCTTTTCCTTCTCCTACCTTGTAGTGAGATTAATGTATTTATTTTATTTAATATGGAGGCCCATGACCTTAGCAATCAGATCCTTTATTATCTTGATGGAAATGTTGTTAATTCAGACCACCCTATTCTTCTAATTTTATACAAATTACATAGAAAGAGACAAGTCAACCACAAATTCTATCCATAAACGTAGTTAAGACTCTTTTTTGTAACACATTCCATATGTTGGACTTTTTCCTAATAGAATATGTATTCAATGGCTAAATCTTATTTAAGTCTCCACCCATATCCATAAACCTATTCTCAACTTCAATTTTTACCTCACTGTAATCCACCTTACCAAGATGAATATTGTAATCAATCCCATTCACAAAACAAACACACTTTAACATAATTACCCTACATTTCTTGATAATGTTTTAGTAATCATTCCAAATATAATAATTCATAACCTAGTCATAATTAATTCTCATAATGAAAACATAACCAAATACACCACATCATGCATAAACATGCTAAAACCTTTCAAAAATAAAGTTATATATATGTAATTTAAAGCTTTTCCTTTTTAATAATATCATTAATAATATTGGTTCTAATATCATATTTTCCCCATATTTTTAAATATTTACAATTCACCGTCTATTGGTAAAGAGGTCTGCCAACATGTTTCCCTCCTTATAAGTATGCTATAAAATAAATTTTTCAAATATTCTACTGATATGAAGAATTTCATCAATAATATGTTCTATAGAACATGCCACCATTGATTTATTATTAAGGTAATTAATAATATTGAGAGAATCTCCTTCAACATAGAATAACTTATAACCTAACTAACTAAGTATATGCATACCCCATAAGGCTAAAAGAGATTCAGAGAAATGAATCATTTGAAATACCATACTTCATAAGTTGAAATTAAATTCCCATAATGATCCTTAATAACACCACCTCCTTGGTAACCTTTTTATAGAGGAAGTCAATGAAGAAGATAAATTTCCAAGAGTTAGATAGGAAGAAGTAATTCCAAAAAGTCCAACTAAAGGAGAAGCAGACCCATAGCTAAATATAGACATTTTCCATGCTCTGGAAGTCAGAGACCAAGTAGGAAACTACTTAGCAATAGGTGTAACAACACAAAGTAGTAGTAATGAATAAGAGGAATGGGTTACCCCAAAGAAAAATAACTAAAAAGGTAAAAAATCTACAGATGTTGCCACTAAGCCCAAACAAGGGAGGCCAACCCTAAGAGAAACAAGACAAAGAGAGATTGCTAGGTAGATTGTCATTGGTAAATAGAATACACTAGAGACCCAACCCCCCAAACCCTCTAAATGAGAATATAATCTTGGTACCTGAGGGGCTTTAACAGTCCCTTAAAGTAGTTTGAGGTTAAAAATTGTATTTTAGATAATAAATTACATATTTTATTACTTAAAGAAGTCAAGATGAATGAGGAGAATTTTATAAAAATTGTTGCCTATATATGGCATAAGGTGGCTTTTTGCATTAGTCCTGCTGAAGGGGCTTCAAGGGGGATTGTCACTATGTGGAATAGTGCTAAAATCTAGGGGTCTCTCATGGATTATAATAATCACTTCTTGATTCCCAATTTTTCTATGAAATCTTTGAACTAGTCATTGATCAATGTCTATGGACCGAATAACAGAGCTTTGAGACAAAAATTATGGATAGACCTAAGCAATTTTAGGAATAATCCCCAGAACATTAGATGGATGTTAGCCAAAGATTTTAACACTCCTCTATACCCTTCTAAAAAATAGGGTAGAATTATGGATTACTTAGACAACATGTTTGACTTTGCTAAATTCATCAATGATTGGGGATTATTAGACATAGAGCTGCAAAACCAAAATTTTACCTGGACCAATAGAAGAAGAGGAGATCAAATGATTCAAGTTAAATTAGACATATTTATTATATCAAGCAACTAAAAGGATCATCATAATATGTAGGTGTAGGCTTTCCCTAGAACCATGTCTGACCACTACCCGATCTTCCTCAATTGGAGAGAACAGGGACATTCCAGACCTTCCCCATTATGTTTTGAAGCTATGTGGATCAAACACAAAGACTTTAGACAAATGGTGGCCCAATTGTGGAAAATTCCTGTTCAAGGTACTCCTATGTTCAGAATAGTCAAGAAACTCCAACACATTAAATAAGAAGTTTATGGATGGAATAGATACAACTTTGGGCAGGTCTTCCAGCAGAAGAAAAATATAGTTGGAAAACTCAAGGATATACAACAACTAATAAATCAAGGGGATGACTCTGAGGACACTTTATAAGAAGAGAATGTCCTATCTTCAGAATGGAATAATTTTATGGAAAGAGAAGAGGTTTTTTGGAAACAAAAATCTTGTGTTTAGTGGCTTAAAGAGGGGGATAGGAACACTGCATTTTTTCATCTCTCAGCTATGAAACATAGGAAAGCCGACTCAATAACTAAGATTTTCCTAGATAATGGTGACATTATTACCAAGGATAATGAAATAGGTGAACAAGCTAGGGCTTTCTTTTAGAATCTACTTATGAAAGAAAATAATAATGATAGAATCGATAGACCTATGAATCAATTTATTGATAAAATCCCTTGTTTGATAACCGAAGAAGATAGTCTGGAGATTTTAAAGCCTATATCTGAGGAAGAAGTCCATGTTATTTTATTCTCAATGGGTGTTTTTAAAGCCTCAATTCCTGATGGCTTTCCTCCTATATTCTTTCAAGAATATTGGGAGATAGTAAGAGTGGACCTCATGACTACTGTGCATGATTTTTCTAGATTAGGTAAACTTTTGAAACAAGTTAATAATACCTTCATAGTACTTGTTCCTAAAAAATCACAACCTTCACACCTCACTAATTTCAGGCCCATTAATCTATGCAACACTATGTATAAGTTATGTACTAAAATGCTAGTCATGAGGATTCAACCTTTGCTAGACAAAATTATTTCTCCTACTCAAAAAGGTTTCATCCTGGGCAAGCAGATTTTTGATGCTGTGATCACCACACATGAGACTATTCACTCCATGGATAAGAGTAGAATCCTTGGGATGGCTCTCAAGCTTGATATTTCTAAAGCTTGTGATAGAGTCTCATGGACTTTTCTATTCTAAGTGATCAAAAAATTTGGGTTTAATGATAAAATGTCTTGCTTGTTATGGAATGCAGTCTCTTCTGCAAAATTCTTAGTGCTAGTTAATGGTGTTCCTAGAGGGTTTTTCTCATTCTCAAGAGGAATTCATCAGGGAGACCCTTTCTCCCCATACTTATTCATCATTATGGTTGAGGCATTGGGAAGATACATATAAGTAGATATAGCCTCAAAAATGCTAGTGGGCATCAAACCTGCCTCCTCCTTTCATCCTATGATGGTACAACAGTTTTTGGATGATACCATCTTCTTTGGCATCTCATCGGTGATTAAAGCTAGAAGATGGAAGAATATCTTAAATAATTATGCCAAAGAGTCAAGACAAAGGATAAATTTCCAGAAAAGCAATGTGTATTTCCTCAACACTCCTAATGAACTTAGACATATAATCATTGATATATTAGAATGTGTTGAAGCTAGCCTACCAGTTACCTACCTGGGTCTCCCACTCTCGGTCAAAGAAGTATCTCCTAGATTTTGGAATGGAATTGTGGAAATAATGCAGAGGAAACTTCTTGGTTGGAAGGGGAAACTAATCAGTAATGCTGATAAACTACAACTTATTCGGGCTTCACTGCAAGGTATTCCTACATACTTCCTGTCTCTTTTTAAAATTCCTACGTATTTTGCTAAGAAACTGGAATAGATCCAAAGGAAATTTTTATGGATGGGAGTGGAAGACAAACAGAGAATGTCTTTAGTCAGACGGGAAAAAGTGTGTCTTCCAAAATCTCATGGTGGACTTAATATTAGGTCCATCAAGAACATGAAAAAAGCCCTTCTCTCAAAAGTTAGTTGGAACTTGATCCATAAGAACAATGATTGGGGGGAAATAATGTATGCCAAATACATGCATAGTATTGATGATTCTAACTTTCTTCAACAGATGGGATTACCCTAGTGATCTATGATATGGAATAAAATGCTAAAAAGTAGAAGCCTTCTCAAATAGGGAATTAGATGGAAACTTGGAAATGGCCAACATATTAAATTTTGGGATGATATCTAGTTAAAGGACAAGTCTCTAATCACATAGGGAAACTATGGAGAGATTGTTGACTTGACTACCCAATTTTTTGGAGATAGGGTCAGTGATTATATGGAAAATAACAATGGCATGAGGAGCTAGAAAAATCTTTTGGATTGTTGTGTGCACCAACCTAAGTTTTTCTCAAGAGTTCAGAAGATCCAACAGTGCATTCAAGAGATCAGAATCCCTCTCTTTCCTTGGGAGGATGAAAAATACTGGTGGCCAGATAATAATGGATCATTCTCTGTCAAATCTACTAACCATCTACTCATTCTTGAAGCTTAGAATAAAGATGTATGGAAAAAGGTTTGGGATCATAAAATTATTCCAAAAATTAACATGTTTTGGTGGGTTACTGCTCATAACAAAATCCTTACTCAAGATAACCTTCAAAGGAGAGGGTTTACTTTGGTTAACAAATGTTTCCTGTGTGATTCAAAAGAGGAATCAGTTTCACACCTCTTTATCCACTGTGAGTTTTCTTAGGAATTATGGGGCACATTACTTAACAATTTTGGTATTGAATGGGTCTGTAATTCTAACCTTAAAGAAGTAATTCTCAGCTAGAACTCAACCTTCACACATCCCTGGCTTATAGAATTATGGAAGAAAACTCTACCATGTTTGAGTTGGACTCTATGGAGAGAGCACAATCACAAAAATTTTAGGGACACTGCTAGAAATGCTTCTCAGGTGTTTAACTCCTTTATTAAGACCATTATGGAAAGTGCTACGACAACTCATATTCATGTTGTAGAGAAACCCCTATCTCAAATTGAAATCCAAATTGCAGCCAAATGGAAGGTTTTAAACTAGATCCCTGGGTATAATAACTCCAAAATACTACAAAAACTTAATACTAAATGGATCCCCCCTAAACCTAACTGGATGAAACTCAACTTTGATGGGGCATCCAAGTTGGATGGTAAAGCTAGTGGAGGAGGAATTATAAGGAATGGTAAAGGATGGATGTTTGCTATCTATGCTAGTGGAATTGGATGCCAGAGCAACAAATATGCTGAAGCAATGGCTTTACTATGGGGATTAAAGTTAGCTATATCCCTAGGAATAAGGAACTTAAATATACAAGGAGACTCTAAGATGTTCATAGATGCCATTAATAAAGCTTCAAATGTGGGAATCAAGCTAAAAGACATCATTACTGATATCCAATTTCTTTTACAAAAGTTTTCCAAAGTTGAGATTTTCCATACCTACAGAGAAGGCAATAGGGTTGCTGATGCTTGTGCCAACCTTGGGCAGAAATTTTCAAGTTGGAGGGTGTGGCGACAAGGTGTTCAAATTCCCTTAAACATTAGGGATATCATTCAAAAGGAGATGACTTGTCAGGAATGAGGCGTATTGATGACAAGGACAGATTTCAGAGGTGGTCCATGTAAAGAGGGCCATCAGGGATCTCAAAACTTGATAACCTTAGTACTATCTTGGTAATCATTAATAATTCATTGTATCATGAGGTTGAGGTGCACAGGTCTCATCATGAAAATTAGACCCCTGTTGATACCCCTAGATCCTTTGTGATTAAGAAGGGCTAGAAGAGAAAGGTTGATGAAGAGGAATAAAATATTAAAGAGACTATGGAAGGGACCCACAAGAATCTAGGTAGGGTCACGAGGGGCCAAGGTGGTAAATCTCACAAGCCTTCAAAAATTAATAAGGAAGGATTCCCCTCTAGAGTGCAAAGGTTAGGGTGAATTGTTGGTAAACCAACCCCAACGGCTAGACTAATTGATTATTTGAAAAGTACTTTGGAAGAAGCAATCTAGGAGGAAGAGTCTAAGGAGCTAGAAATCCAAGAAATTTTAGAGGACACTGGAGGGAAGCAGGCTACTAGGGATTTTGAGGTTACTGAGGAGCAGGGTGCTGACAGTATAAAAACTATTGACAATAAGGGTAAAATGTATGTCGAGGAAGCTGGTGAGGGCACTGAGAATGAGACTGATTGGAAAACTAAAATTGCGGCCCTAAAGGACTGCATTCAGAAGCTGAAGAAGGTCTTCACCAAAGGGCTTTGTAATACAATTCTGTTGAACATGTCTATACTGGAAGTGGTGGGTAATACTGGCTATGCTGACAACGTGGAAAATGAGAAACTCAATGATCTTATCAAATCAATAGTTATGTAAGGGGAGACCTCTCTGACTTTGGTCTTCCAGTGGCTTATGTTTTGTCTATGTCTGTTGTTCTCGATTGTGTCATTGTCTCTCTAAAGGAATTTTTGTTTGTTTGCCTTCTTGTCTTTTTTGACTGTATAGGGTTTGGCCCCTAGTTTTCCACCTTACTTTATCAAAAACACCACCTCCTTTTGAGATTCTTGGGTTACCTTTATAAGAACCATCAAAATTAATTTTTATCCATTATGTTTAAGGAACCAACCATATAATTGATTTCCTTAAAGCTACCTTAGGATAAATGAGAGGAATATTATCAAGATCAATATTCCATTCTTTAGCTATAATTTTTTCAAATGGTGAAAAAGGATTTAGTTTTCCCCACTTAATGATCTTGAAATTTTCCTGTAGGATTAAGAATATTTGGTTTAAAACTCTATAGAAGGATAGTTGGTTATTTCTAAAAATCCTATTGTTAATTTCCTTCTAAATACCCCATAACACATGAGGAAAATACAAGTTTCAAATCTCCCTAAGCTCTTGGTTATTAAATGGAAAAGATCAAGCTATCCAAGCCTCCATAATACCTAGAGGAAATACCCAAGAGACTTTAAATTTTTGAAGGAAAAAAATCCATATCTGGAAATCAAACTTATATTCTAGGAAGATATGATTCATTGATTCCCATGCATTTTCACATAGAATACATCTATTAACCACATAAAATCCTATTTTGGTTAAATTATCTAGGGTAAGAATTTTATTTTTTACACTCATCCAACTAAAGATATTGATTTCAGGAATCAAATTTTTATGCCAAATATTCCCCAAAGGTTTTAGTCTTTCTTTCATATTTAACAACTTTATATATCTTGACTGCACTTGATATTTTCCATCAAAAGAATCACCACAAATTAACTCATCCTCCCTTTGTAAATTAGTAATGTAATTCATTTGTATAATAAAATCTAGATCTAAAATAATAATGGTTATGTCATCATTATCATTTTATCAAGATAATAATTTCCAATTTTTAGATCCTTTGAAAACATGTATATAAGCAGACACCATTATCCCATAAATAGAATATAATGTATGGGTAATTTGATTCCAATGAACCAAAAAATCCAAAAAATGATCAAAAATCTAGGGATCCTTCCAAAATCTTATACTCTAACCATTTCCAAGCTTCCATTTACTTCCCATAAGAAAAGTATCTATGTTTTTGGAAAAGAAATTCCAAATCACAAAACCTCTGATATTCAAAGAATCATACAATAAAGATAATGGAGACTTATTATCAAGATACTTTGCACATAATATG
This sequence comes from Torreya grandis, assembly GCA_037957365.1. Taxonomy (NCBI): domain Eukaryota; kingdom Viridiplantae; phylum Streptophyta; class Pinopsida; order Cupressales; family Taxaceae; genus Torreya; species Torreya grandis. The sequence continues at coordinate 615,462 of JARHVA010005646.1, forward strand.
TTTATTCAATGAGATGTTTATTTAATAAATTTTGAACAAAGATTAAAAACTAGAGCCTTATTCATAAATGAGAGTTTTTTTATTTCTAAAACCCCACAAGATTTAGGAAGACAAATTTTATCCCAAGCCACCAATGGGAACTTATGACTATCTTCCAGTCCCATTCAAATAAATATCTTCTAAATTTTATCTTTTTTTGTTTCCTAAATCCCCTTTGGAATTTTAAAAAGAGACATAATATAAATATGAAGACTTTGAAGCACACTTCTATTAAGTATTACTTTACCAGCCATAAGCATATATTGTTATGGAGGTCTTTATTTTATAAAAGGCTCTAAATATGTTTTGTTAATTATTCATGATAAAATGTGAGATGTAGTAACCATGCTAGCCTAAGATTACTTTGAGTATTTTATGGATTATAATTCCTTATATTTCAAAAGGTGATGTTTGACATGATGATAGTTTTTAAATCCTTCAAATTTGTACATGTTATAATTCCTTTGTTAAGGTAACTATGGAATTTATCCTCACTTAACATTAAGGGAGAGTGTTATAACATCTAATGTCCAAGTTGTGATATTATAAATCTTTAGTACATAGTGGGTAATTAAATAATAAATATTTATTATCTATTAACATAGGTTGAAAACCTCATTAACTAAATGATAAAAAAATATTTGCTTATTATTTATTGATTGTGTAAAATGTTCAAGGGAAAATTTGGACACAATGGTTACAATGGTCACCTCCCCTCACTCCTATTATAGATAAGGTTTTATCCCTTTGGTAAAAAAACATCAGTACATATATCAATACATGAAAATTATATTTACGTGTGGAAAATATTCCTATAAAGATCTTTGTGAATAAAATTAAACCAAAGAAGTGGGAATGAAGGATTTGTATTGGGAAAAATAATTTTCTCAAATATATGAATAATCAGTATTGTGTTTTTTACCTCTTTTATGTTTTCCATGTTAAATTATTGCGTCAATCTATCTATATGATTTGTTATTATTCACCCATATAGATCCATGTTCTTATACAATATTTCATATTATATATATGTTATCAATTTTAACCATTGAATTGTGAAAATAGAGTTTCAAGTTCTTAATATTCCTATTCGATGAGTTACATTATCACCTTTATTTGAAGTCTTAAAAACTACTTTACATACAAAGAATGGAAATGGTAGAGTACATATCAAAATTACTCAATTTTTTAGTAGATTATATAGGTTGTTATTTCTAATAAAATTTTGTTTTTTTATATTTTTATTATTTTGACATTTTTAATAGATTTTAACTCATAATTAAATGATCTAGACCTATTAATATAGTATCATCCCATTTATGACATTATTTTCCTAAATGGGATGATAGTATCTTATATGGGATGTTTTTTGTCCAATGATTTTGAACTGATTAAGTCAATGTTGTCCTTTTTTGGTTGACTCTTTTTTATAAATATTTTTACATGTATACTAAATCTACCTATATTGTAATTTGATATGGTATTGTGTGTTATGTTTTTATATTGTGATATGGATGTACAATAATTTAAATATGTGTGACATATGAGTACATTTCTAGAGTTTGAATTAGATAACATAGATTGGTAGATATGTCAAGAGGATGGTTTATCATATATTGGCTGATTGAGCCAAGATCCATATAAGATGTATTTGATTATAGATTTGGATGATAGGTGGAACCCTAATACATGTACTTTTTATTTGTTTGATGGGTGAGATTATCATCATATTGGAGGGTGTGTGGTGTATATTATGGCTACCCATTTTTGGAGAGATGGCCATGTTGATGGATGCAGAGGGTCCACAATATATATGTTAGGATTATAGATATATGAAAAGTAGATCATAGGGTGTTGATCAATGTGGCATAGTTTTTCTAGAGAAAAATTTATGATTAGATTTTATATTATTGTATAAATTTATATATTACACACTTGCATCAATTTTAGAAATAGATAGATGAGTGTATCTATCTAATATCATATCTATTATATTATTCAGTCGATTAAGGAGAGTTATATGAGATATTCCAGGTGGCATATCATGTTATCCAATTAATATTAAAAGTTTTTTAGATTTACATTGAAGGTGTTATTTATGGTGAAAACTATTATGTCAATGAATCAACCCTTTATTTTATCATAAAGGTCAAGTTGGAACCAGACTAGTTAAATTGTAAGGGATATATAGAAAAAATATTGATCATAAGATGTGTAGAGGAGTTTTTTTAATTATTATGAGAATAATTAAATAAAACACAATATGAATTATAATTCATTATATTTTAGAATGTAACATACCATTATACCAAAACCTCAAGGCATTAGTGAAATCCATACATCAAGATCATGACATCACATAACACTTTTGAATCATAGGCTTTGGCATGGATTTCCACCCATACACCAAGATCCCCTACATATATGATACCTATACAAACACTAAAATGACAAAATAGCCACCTTCTCCATGACTTGAACCTAGGTGGAGGCTATGACACCAAATGTAACAAACTATTATACAAAAACCTTCAGGTGTTAGTAAAATATGCACATCAAGATCATAACACATAAATCAAATACTTAGTTATAAAATTAGAATTATATTCAATAGATATAATCTAACCTATCTAAAAAAATAAATCCTATGAATGAATCAATATCTTAAGGTAAATATCTTTGATCTATGTGTGACTTTTAATATCTTACTCTATTATCAATCTCATATTGCATAATAACCTAAAATAAACTAAATAAATAAAAGGACAAGTAAAATAAATTAAAGTGGAAATTTAAAAATAGAAACAAAGACTATCATATTCACTTGACAAATATAAACTAATAACTAATAAATATCAAGAAACACACTAAGAAAGATTTTAAAACTACTTTTATTGATATAATTAAAAAATTCTACTAAAATAAGACAAACAAAACCACAAAAGATAAAGTAATAAAATATACTTAAAAAACCTTTAGAAAACTTAACCAATAAACTAACTAAACACTAAATCGAAAAAAATAAGAAATTAGTAAATAAAATATAAACTATAAACTAAAATAAAATAAATCTAAACAATAAAAAGTAAATAATAATCTAATATAAAAAGGTAGTAAGAAAATATAAATGGGGAACAAAACGAAACTTAAAATAATAAACTTGTAATTTAAAATAGAAATAAACTTAAATAGAAATAAAATAAGTACAGAATCATGATTAAATATATAATTAAAATAGAAGTAGAGAGAAATCTAACTTACAATAAAATAAATTGTACGAAAATTAGAACAAAAATCATCTTATGGATATAAAAATTAACTTTATTGAGAAACAACCTAATGAGTCTGATTAGAAACATGATCTCCAAATGAAAATCAAAGTACAATCAATAGATTAATAATTTGTAACAAACTATGTGGTATTGATTGTTATTAGGGTCAAGTATAATAATTTTTATTCATATGATTTTATATCTATATTCATCAATGATATTAGTGCTCGATAATTTTTAGATAATTAGTTATGAATAAATCAATAAACATGGATATACCTACGTTATTCAAGTATATTACTTCACCGTCAGAGAAGTGCATTGTTTGGTCTATTACAAGTGATTATTTTATCTCATATATGTTTGCACAAAATAATAAAAGATATACAAAACTTTAAAACATAGAAGAGCTCTTGATACCTGTGTGTTTCTCCCTTTGTTATGTGCCTTCAATCTCCTTATAAAGTAACTCCTTTTTGAGATAGTTATGAATCAAGTTATAACTAACTTAGTTAATTGTATTTATAAATTAATTTATCTTTAAAATTCAATTAGTTTTTATTTAATCAATTTATGATTTATAAAGTTTATAAGATAGCTTTATATTTTGAACTTATGATAAGTTAATAAAATAAAGAGAAATTTACAATCTCTTATCAAGTGGAGGGTATTTTGAGTTACTTTGAAATTTATTTTCATATTTATCTAACTACGCATATAATAAATAGTCCATAAATGTTAATATTAAATGATCTAAACCTATTTAACATTACATTATTCACCTCATGAACAATAAGTGACTTCAATTGCTTATTGACATAATCTTGTCTAATAAAGGCTAAGATCCTTACAATGTGGACTATAAGGAGCTCACCTTTGGATACATAAGAATATGGGACCATTGATACTCTTATTTGAAGTTGGATAATAATGTTATTTTTGACCTATTGAAACATGAATTGGGTATGAATAAGGTGACTATGTTATATCAATGGTAATACTCCCTTGGTGTTGCCAATTTTAAGGTGACTAAATCATGCAACTTGTAAGTGTTGGCTAACGAATACTTAAACTATTTATTTATGTTTTAATTAAGATTATGAATTTACTATGTGTTATATTGATCCCAATTCATGACCTTATAAATTAATTGGAAAGTTTATTATGCTAGTTATAAATGATTTGGCATGCTTGTTATTGTAAACCTTGGCTATTAGGATAGTAGATTTCATGGGTATAATAAGTGTGTAGGAACACATCTTTTCCAACAAAGGAAAAAGGACTATTCCAGGCATTATTTAATCATGTGTGACCCTACCCTAACCCAATTATTTTATTTAACCTTTTAAGATCCTAATTAAATGCCTTGTATGTCATTAGACCATTATTTTGTCTTGACATGTCTTAATGGATTGTAATCACTGCTAGGTTGGTCAAAACACATTTTGTTGGTCATATTCAATACATGAGGACAAATTATACCAACATTTAGAATGCCTTATGGTATAATTACAGGCTTGTCCATTAACTACCTTTTCCTTAAGCCCATTGTAGGGAGGTGGGTTGTCTTAGAAGCAACCATAAGACTCTCTTAGAGCAAACATGTGCCATTATGGATTGGTAAAGATAGCATCCATTTATAAAGGCATGGTCTAGTAAGTAATGTGGTTTGTTGATCCAAGGAAATAACTAACACATGTCATGTTTTGATTGGGTTGTAATAAGGAGAGAACACCTATTTAAGGAGGGTGGATATTTAAGAAAAGGGTTTGGGGCCTTTTTCATTTCTAACCACACTGGGAAAATGAAAGAAGAGAAGGGAAACAACTAGATATCCTAGAGAGGGAGAGACTTTGTTGGTAAAAAAATTGTATAAAATATCCATAGAAGGGCTTGGATTGTTAGGTAGGTATTTTTTGACTAGAAAATTTTATTGATTGACTAAAAGAAGTTTACGTGACTCTTAATTGATTACAATGTCAAGAGGAGTAATGTTATTTGTATTACTTATTTTCTTTTCTTATTTCTCTATGATTGTGCTTGAGTCACCCCATAAAATTTCCTACCCTTGTGTATGGGAGTTTAGAGTTGAGATATTCCTCCATGATAGTTCTATCTGATAATATTTTTACTTACTCTAAGTGTAAGGATTATCATACAAAACTTTTGATATCTTGAAAGGTGACACTATTCACTATGGAAGAAGCGGTAGGTATCTCATGTTGGACATGATGGCAGGTTTTATAAGTCCTCTTGTGATTGATTATATAATATATCTTATTAGTTTTATACCTGATTGATCATATCCTTATTATCCTTGTGTTTTCTCTTTTGTGTATTCTACTTTCTAAAAATAGATTTGAGGTTGGTAACCTATTGAATTATAGATGCTTAGATTGTCACCTTGTGAATAGTTATCTCCTTGACCCCAAGACACTTTGACTACTTTTTTCCTTAATTTATGATTCACCATGATATGAACATTCTTGAAGCTGGGAGTCTTGATCAAGGGAGCCTAGAGCAATCACTCAATGATGGAAAAAGGTTGGGAGGTGAGTCCACCTTATTTTGGTTGAAGTTACACTTAGAGAAATAAGGAGCTCATCCTCATCTATTGATTGTTCTTATTTTGCTTCTTTATATAATTGGCTATAAGCCAAAGATTATTTATTCTCATCAAAACTTATTATATTTATATGTTATTGGTTTATTGTGGGATAATAAGTGATCCAATATTATTATGAATCTTATCAACTAAATCTTTTAGTTATTAATACATAGAACTATTGAATAGTCTTCTTATTTTTATATTATTTTGGATCTCTTTACCATAGACTCACCATCTTAAATGGAATCCATATGAATATTGTATATTTATGCTTGAGCTTGGCCAAGTCAAGCGCCTTATTTTATATATATATATATATATATATATATATATATATATATATATATATATAAAGTTGAATATCCTATGAATACTTGTTCATTAAATATTAATTTACTTGTAATTTTGTTAATTTAAATTACCTTTATATTAAGTACCTATTATCTTGAAGGCAAGTAAGTTAGACTTTATATGATATGGATGATAGGATAACTTTATTTCTATTGATTTCAATATGATTATGGCAAACCCTTGTATGATAATTCATAACCTAAGTAAGATAAGATCTTACAAAACTCTTCGTCTATGTTAATATGAACCTCATTAATTTTTTAATGTGGATCTTCTTAAAATGAATCTACCAAATAAGGAGTAACTCTTAAGTCTATATGGATCTTTAGATAAAATGATAAGAATTCCTTATTAGGTTTAACCTTGGTGATTTATGCCTCTTATGGGTAGTAAAAATGGAATCATTTCCCTATATTATTTATGTCTTGTCACTTTTGAGCATCCATTGCCTCAATCACTTGCTTGTATTTTAATAGATTAGGCCTAAGTGTTGAAGGTATAAGTTTTAACTTTTAATGAAAGGAATAGATGACTCACAATTTTAGAAATATATTAAACAGTGATTTGGATATATTAAGATACCTTTAGATATTTTTTTAGTTGACTAAACCAATTATAATATTAGTTTAATGTCAAGAGATTATCTGAGCCTCAATGCCTTCTTTTTAAAAAAGATCAGTGTGAAGGTCATTTCTTTTGAATGTTGAGTAAATTATTGATGTTGTTGTGTTTGGCCCTATAACTCTATTATGTCTAATGTTTTTTACTAAACTAGTTAGATTATTGCTTTAATTTTGATTTTTTAGCTCTTACTAAAACCAATTCTTTCCTTATATGTTTTTTACATTTATCTTAAGTGTTTGATTTTATCCTTGCCAAATTTTCTTATACAAGTTTTAGTTTAATAGTCCTCTATTACCTTAGTCACTTTTTGAATTGATAATTTAATTAAAATTAGTCACAGGTTTTTTTACCTTAGTCAGATTTCCCTTGTCAAATAAATTTATCTACTTGGACCTTTCCTTAGATGCCTTGTAGATGGGTTATTTCATAGACTTTTGCCTCAATCAGTTTTATAAATTTTTATGAGTGGTTCAAAGTAATCCACATGTAATCATCCCACTAAATTTGGAGTGATATCAATTTGGTCTATAGTATGATTAGGTTTGGGCTATCAAAATAGTGGGATGTTTCCATGTGGCATCATCCTAATGACCTATGATCTTGGAGAGGACCATATAGGGAGTGATGCCTTTAGGATAGTGAGATAATAAGATGTTTCCACATGGAATAATCCTAATGACCTATAACTTGAGATAAGTTTATAAATTTTTGAAATCATTTGGGGAATTGGGATAGTAGTATGTTTCCACATGGCACCATCTTGGTGTCCTACAATCCTAGAGAGGTTCATATTAAGTATGAGTTTATAGGCAATCAGGTGAGTAAGATGTCACCATGTAGAACAATCCCACCACTCTATAGTTTTTGATATGTCTATATCAATGGCAAATACTATAGGCTAATAAGTTATCAAGATGATTCCATGTGGCATAATTCTACTATTTCGTAATCTTGGTGAAGTCGTGCCCACCTGACATAGTGGTAAGCTAGTAGATTAGTGGTTTTTTGGACATGGAATTTTTCCAACGTCACTTGGGAAGTGATAGGTAGAAAGAGTGGACTAAATAACCCAAATATAATTTAGAATTTCCTTATAGCTTACAAAATTTACCACATGGATTGTGACTTTATTAGTAGTGGCTGAGGTAAATTTTGAAGGTTGTCTCAACATCATGATGTAGAAGCCTTGAGCATAATCTTACATTTAACTCTATGGATGCTTAATTGAGTGAGATTAGAGATCATCTAGTAGCTTCTGCCTTATCATTGAGTGATGATGATTTTATTTTTTTCTTAATTAAATCTAATTGGAATGAATTTTGGTGTGTGTTCTTATGTTTTTGGGTGTTTGTTTGCAATAGATTATGTCATGCCTATCTATTTAAAAACAAATGGGCATGACATTTTGGTATCAAATCCTAGGTTAAACTCTATGAGATTTTGGGATGATTTGCATGAGTTCATCACCTTTATAACTCTGATTGAATTATTATTTATGTAAATTTAATGTGGTGCATGTTTCTTGTTGACTTTCTTATACTTGAATTATGTAGATAAGATGTCATAAAAGAAAGGACTGGAAAAAAAACTATAGTGGGGTTTCACCATCATACTCAAAGTATGCATCTAATTGAAATCCATGTTCAAGTTATTTAACCCCAGAATCAAGTTATGGTTGTGCTATAGGAAATGTTCCACAAAGTTTCTATGCTACAGAATCAAGCCTCTACACCCTAGCAAGGGCATGAGTAGGATGGGTAGTCTTCAATGTCTCATCATCAAGAAAGGAGTAATATTCTCCTCTAGTAGTATCACAAGAGAAAATGTAATCAAACAAAAGATTCACCTATGATAAAATTTTACTCAAGACCAAGTAAGGCCTAATGAATTCAGTCTAAAAGGGACACTATTAATGGTGTTTGCTTCAAATGTGGATCTATAGACCATTATCCATAGAATTATCCTAAGAACACTTGATTAGGGGATAATCAAATCATGATATGGATTGGTTTTGATAATCAAAATTTATTTTAATCCCTATTATAATTATTTTTATTATAATATTCTAACAAAGAATGATGTGCCTAGGATATACTATGATATTTGAAAGGACATTAGGTCTTTTTGCTAAGTAACATGTGATGATAGATATATGGTTATATACATATATATGATTACACATGTTGCTTACCTATTATAGTGCTTAACTAAATATATGGACTTCTATTATAGGCTACAAAGTTAATAATGGAATGTAAATCTAAAGTAAGTTGGATTGTAATGCCTAAACTAAAAATTAGATGTTGTTAGTTAAACTTATCACTATGAAAAGGTCTTATGACCTATATTTTGAAATTGTGAATTCCTTGGATATGTTAGTTTTGTATGACTTGATTATGGGAATCTTATAAAAAGTGACTCTTGCTATTAGAGCATTAGAACTGCTTCAAGAATCATAAAATAATAAAGATCTAAAATCAAGGTTATGTCTTATTCTATAAATAGTTATAATATTTCTTATACTAACAATTTGAGTGATAATATTGTATTTTGAATTAAAAATAAGATGAATCTCCTATGAAATAATCATATTAGGTATGTCTCCACTTAATTATTCTTTAATAAAAAGAGCATGGTATAGTTAAATAAATTTGTGGTGCATATTTCCTTGTTGTGCATATGAGAATAACTTGATTGTAAATTTTGAGTAAGAGTACATATCAAATAGTTTAAGTTTACCTTTCTTGTTGTGAATCATCTGGAATAGATTGATGTAACCTTGAACATTCGTGATACTATGATAAATGAATCAATATATAACTATATATCTATGATAATGTTGATTGGTTGAATGAAATCCTAGAAGAGTAGAAAATCATGATTACTGAGAAGTTATTTGGCAAAAAATTTAAAATAATACATTGGCATTGTTATTTTTTCTCATAATGAAAACATGCCAATTTTGATATATTGAACTATTAACTACCTTAGGAACATGTATATCACTACGTGTCAACAAGAATCAAAAGTGATGACCATGGAGGTGCCCTTTTCTTGAAATGATAACCATGCATCTCTCTTACGATAAAAATTATGTATGTGCATTTAGGTATGCCCTAATTAAAAGTGGCATTATATCTAAATTCTCATGTTAAAGTAGGTAAGGCATGATTTCAATTCCAAATCACATCTTGGTAGGTGGTGAATATAGACTAATTATATGTATGTCCTTTAAAGAGGCATAGAGTACCATCTACTCGATTGTATATTTTTTTATAGTGGCAGTGGTATAATACCATCCTACTTCTTATTCTTAAAATTGATTATATCAATTTTTTTAGTGGTATTGGTGTAGCAAAGTCTTACATTTTATTAATCATAATCAAATAATAATGAATTTAACATGATAAAGTGGTATTTTGCACAATGAGAAATTTTGTTAAGAACTAGTGGATCACCAATGCCCTCTTATCTTATTCCTTCTCTTCCTGAGTGGTTTGTAGAGCCACATAGTGATCATATTATGATTTGATTTTTGTTAAATGTGCTTGTTGAATTATTTAAGTGGTTTGAGCTTTTATTTATATTTCTTGGAAATTAACATTATTTTATTCTTAACTTTGAATGTTTCAAGCTAATGGCTGATCATGGAATTTGTGGATGAATTTATGTTGGATTTGATTTCATTATTGAGAATAATTAGTCTCCTTTTAACTAATTTTACACTTACATGATCAGCTAATGTTTCTTTAAGGGATTGTGATTTTGTATGTTGGTTTCATTTATTAGTATGTGTATATATGTCATTTAAGGTGAGTACAGGGGAAAGAAGAAGCTTGGAACATATCATATCAACTAATATATTTCACTCTATGAATTGGAATGGTTGGTGGACCAATGTCTTGAGGGCCCCTAGCATATCAAATATTTTTATCTCTTCAATTTGTGCCTTAATATGCCTAAGTCTATATGCACATTGACTATCTCTTACTCTCTACACCTTGCATGCTTGGGGATGTTTATGCATTAACTATCTCTTATTCTCTATACCTAGACATGCCTAGGGTTGTTTGTGCAACAATGATATCTTACTATATGTGTATTGATATGCCTTGGGCCATATGCACATCAACTATCTCTTACACTCTGTGCCTTGACATTCCTGGGGCCATCTGAATATTGATTATCTTGGCTAGTGGACTAATGTCCTAAGGCACACACATATAATGTTCTACACATAATTATATTTATTGGTGGACTGATGTCCTAAGGGCCACATACATATCTATTAGCACATTGATTCTTGGCTAGTGAATTGATGTCCTAAGGACCACATACAAATTGATTCTTGGATAGTGGACCGATGTCTTGAGGACCCCTTATATACTGATATACACATAAATCTATTTGCTAGTAGATCAATGTCTGAATAACCTCCTACATATTGAGTTGAACATGATATCTTGACTAGTTGACCAAGATCCTAAGATCCTAGATATATTAAATGGCATTGTAGTGGGTTACTTAAAATCTTGAATGGCATGGTATATGGAAAAGGGATTAAATGGCATTGTAGTGGGTTACTTAAAATATTGAATGGCATGGTATATGGAAAAGGGATACAATCCCATGCTTGTATTCATCCACAATAAAATTGGTGTGATGGGAGACATTTCCCCATGCTCTACTTATTTTGAAGATACTTTGTGTTTCAAATGGCACTAGCTATGTTAACTCAGTAGTTCCCAAAAATTTTGTGATAATTATGTATGAGCTCATAAAAGTATGATCAAGGATTGATGTCTATTTTAATAGGGTAGTTTTATTGTGATTAGCAATTATCATCCTTCTCTAAGAATAAATTGCATATTCAAGGAGCACTTAAACTCTCATTCTTATAGCAAATAAATTATGGGTCTAAATGGATTTAGATAGAGGAGTTTTAAAATATGATTTACATCAAAATGAATTGCCTCCTTCAAGAATTAATTATAATTTATCTAGTATCTAATGCAATCAAAGAAATATCATGTGGCAACATAGCTTTGAATAATATCAAGTATTAGGTATGAAATTGGACCACTTTCATCTCTAAATTAGAGATATTTTTCTAAAAATAAACTCAAATTTTTATGATCAAGGATTGGATCATTCTTATGAGTTGGTCATAGTAAATTCTTGTTATGATGAAATGCCAATAATAGTCTTGCAAGAAAATTATGGGAAATGTAGAATTTATTCCCCCTTATTTTTACGAAGTGATTGTGTTTTTGTGTGAATATTTTTAGATACTATTATTAATTTAAGTGATGGTGGTATATGAGTATCATTTTATAGTTGGTAGCATAATAATTTCCTCCTGTGTTGGACCTATAGTATAGTGGTAAAGTCATTTTTTTCTGGGCATGGTGAAAGGTTGTTTGACCCTTACCTCAATGTCATGATGGAATCAATTGAATTCCTCTCATGTTAGACATGATGGTAGGTTGTTCAACTCCCCCATGACCATTACCAGGAAAATTATGTGAATAAATGCCTTGATCAAGTGGAACAAATGCTTAGATCCTAAAAATGGAATTCATGAGTTATGCTTCAAGTTTTAAGAGATTATGTTACACCTTTATAAATCTAGTAAGATAATTAATATCAAAAAATATTGATAATCCAGGGTTGTATAGACTTTGAAGAATTAAAATATGACTTAGAATATTGTATTCATGAGGGTTAAACTATCATTTGTCCTTAAAGAGCCTTACAAATGATAAATGAAAAAAAAGTCCTATTATAAATACAATGGGAATGGTACATTTTTCTCCATGTAGTAGTTTATCTCCACATCTAAGGATGTTCTTAAATGATGTAATAAATATCTCATGTTGTGTACCTACCTAGAATGGTAAATAGATAATTTGAAATTATGTTTTAGTAATCAAGTGGATATAAAAACCTTGTTGGATGAACAAAGAAATCCTACATCAAGGACTATGCCTCTTTAAGTGGGCATAACGTAATGCACCTAATGAACAAAAAGTGAATTAAATTTTTTATTTACATAAGATTTATTGATAAAAGATACTATACCTACCAAGGGGAGTATAGGGATCTCACCTTTGGAAACATAATGAATATGGGACCATTGATACTCTTATTTAACTCTAGATATTAATGTTATTCATGATCTATTGAGGCATCCTTTAGGTATGGACAAGATGAATATGATATATAAATGGTAATACTCCCTTGGTGGTACTAATTATAAGGTGAGTGGATCATGAAAATGGTATACATTGGCTGAGCAATACTTGAATTATTAACTTATGTTAAAATTAAGATTATGATTTTACTAGGTGATATATAATTACATTGGTTAAAATAAATGATATATCATGTTTATTATTATAAGCCTTAGTTATTAGGATATTAGATTTCATGGGTGAAATAAGTGTGTAGGAATGGGTCTTTGCCAATGAATGAAAAAAGACTATGCCACACACTTTTGCATCATGTATGACCCTACCTCTAACCCAAATCTTATCTTGAACCTTGATTGATCCTAATTGAATGCATTTAGACCCTTTATTTAGTCTTGTTATGTCTTAATGGATTGTAATCATTTTTGGCTTGGTTGAAACACCTTTGGTTGGTCATATTTGATGCATGAGGACAAAATAGACCAATGTCTAGAATGCCTTATGGTATAATTATAGACTTGTGTGTTAATCACCTTTGAATTGAGATCTATGTAAGGAGGTGGGTTCTCTTATAAATAATGATAGGAATATATTAGAGCCACCATGTGCCATAATGGATTGGAAAAGATAATGTACATCTATGAAGGTATGGTTTGTCAAGTAGAGTGGTTGGTCGATCTAAAGAAATAACAAACACATGTCATGTTTTGATTGGGTTTTAAGAAGGAGATAAAACCTACTTGAGAAGGGTGGATCTTAAAAAAAAAGGATCAAGACCTTTAGCATTTGTGACCACCTTAGGAAAAAATAAGAAGAGAAGGAAAACAAGTAGAGAACATAGAAAAGGAGAGATGCAACTAGTCTATACATATATAAAATATTCATGAAAGGACCTATATTGTTGGGTAGGTGTTTTATGACTTGATTATATAGATGATTAACTAAATGAATTTTGTGTGATTGATGATTAATTATAGTGTCAAGAGGAGTAAGGTTGTTTTCCCTACTTATTTTCTTTTATTTTTTATCTATAGTTATGATTTAATCACCCCTTACTATTTCCTACCCTTGTGTGTGGGATTTTAGAGTTGATATATTTCTCCATGATAGTTTTACATGCTAATATTTATACTTACTCTAATAGTAAGGATTGTCATGCAAGACTTTTGATGTCTTGAAAGGTCACATTATTCATGATAGATGATGGGGTAAATATATCATGTTGGACATGATGGCAGGTTGTTTGAGTCCTCTTATGGCTTATTATAGAATATATACTAGTGGTTTTATGCCTGATGGGTCCTATCCTTATGATCCTTGTGTTTTCTCTTTTGTGCATTCTACTTATTGAAAATAGATTTGAGGTCGGTAACCTCTTGACTTACAGATGCTTGGATTGTCACTTTGTGAGTAGTTATATCCTTGACACCAATATATCTTGACTACTTTTTTACTTTACTTACCTTGTAAAATAATGTGAACACGTCTAGAGCTTGGAGTCATACTCAAGGGGTTCCCAGAGTAGTCACTCAATGATGGAATAATGTTGGGAGGTAACACACCTTATATTGCACTTAGAGAAAAGAGTATCTTATCTTTATCTATCTATTATTCTTGTTTTATTGATTTCTATAACTAGCTATAAGTTAAGGATTATTTATTCTCAATTGAACCTATTATATTTATAAGTTATTGACTTATTATGTGACAATAAGTGAGCCATTATTATTATGATTAGTATTAGATAAGTTTTTTGGTTATTACTGTAGAGAAGTAATGAATAGTCTTCTTATTTTTATATGATTCTATATCTCCTTACCATAGACTCATCATCTTAAATGGAATCCATATGAATGTTGTATATTCATGCATGTGCTTGGCCAAGTTTAGGGCCTTACTAAATATATATGAATATTTTGTTCAATATCCTATGAATGATTTTTCATTTCATCTTGAGTTGATTATAATTGTGTTACGTTAAATGACCTTTATATGAATGATATATTATCTTGAAGGCAATTGAGTTAGACTTTCTATGATATGGATGATATGGATAACTTTATTTTCTATTGATTTGAATATGGTTATGAAAAACCCTTGTATGATAAGGCATAACCTAAGTAAGATAAAATATTATAGAACTCTTGAGATATTTTAATAATAACCTCAATGAGTTTTGATTGTGGATCTTCCTAGATGGAATTTTCTAAATAAAGAGTAACTCTTAGGTCTAAATGGCTCTTTTGATAAAATTATAAGCATGGCTTGTTGGGTTTAACATTAGTGATTTAAACATTTTATGGGTATAAAAAAGGGAATCATTTCCCTATATTATCTATGTCTTTTCATTTTTTAACATCTATTGCCTAAATCCATTTTATGTGGTCTAACAAATTATGCCTATGTGTTGAATCTAAAAGTTCTAACTTGTAACAAAAGGAGTAGATGGCTCTAGTTTGAGCAATATTCTAAAGAGAATTTTAGATAGATTAAGTTATCTTTATATATTATATTATTCAACTAAACTAATGAGAATATTGGTTTAGTGTTGAGAGATCATTTGAGACTCAATGCCTTCCTTTAAAAAAAAATCAATGCAAAGGTTGGATTTTTTGAATGATGAGTAAATTATTGATGTTGTTGTGTTTGGCCCTACAACTCTCTTTCATCTAAGGTTTTAGACTAAACTAGATACATTATTTGTTTAATATTTGTTTATCATATTTTACTCTGACTCATTCTATCAATAGATCAACTTAATATTCTTTCCTTAGATTTTTTTTGTATTTATTTTAAATGCATGATTATAGCCTTGCAAAATTGTCCTACATAATTTTTTTTTTGATTATCCTTTATTTCCTTAGTCACTTTTTGAACTGATCATGAAATTCAACTTAGTCAAATATCTCTTTTTACCTTAGTTAAATTTTCCATATCTAATAAATTCATCTACTTGTACGTTTCCTTATATGCCTCATAGATGGGTCCTTTCATGGCCTTTTATCTTAGTTAATTTTACAAAAAAATTATGAGTGGTTCAAAGTAACCCACATTTCATCATCCCACTAACCCAAAAGTGATGTGAGCTTGGTTTTTGGTATCGTCAATGTTGGCCTAGAAAGATAGTGGGATTTTACCATGTGGCATCATCTTAATGACATGTAATCTCAAAGAGGAATGCATAGGGAGTGATGCCTATTGGATATTGGTATAATGGGATGTTGCCACATGGCACCATCCCAATGAATTATGATCCCATAGAGGACCATATAGGTAAAAGTCAATGTCAGGATAGCAATTTAGTGGGATGTTTCTATGTGAAATCATTCTAAAGTTTTGTTACCCTAAAGAAGTCATTACAACATGGACATCCTTTGAGCTAGTAGGCTAGTAGGATGTTACCATGTGGCATCATCCTAGCACACTAAAATCTTAGATAGGTTCATATAGAGTGCAAATATTGATGAAAATTGGGTGAGTAGGATGTTATAACATGTCTTAATCATATTTATTTATAATTTAAGAGATTTCTATATTGACGGTGAATTCTACAAGCTAGTGAGTTAGTAGGATACTTGCATGTGGAATAATGTTATTACTCTATAGTTTTTGGGAAGCCATGCCCACCTGATAGAGTGGTAGGGTAGTGGATTAATGAGTTTTCACCACGTATATTTGTCATAGGTAATCTAGTAAGTGACAGGTGAAAAAAGTGGCCTTGAGAACCTAAAGAGAAGATGATGTGGCCTTATAGCTTTCCAAAGTAACCATGTGGATCCTGCTGTTGAGGTCAACACACCCCCATTTTTTTAAAATTAGGACCCTTGAGATACTTTGAACCTTAACACTAAAAACATGGCATGTTTTGAATATTATTAGAATTTTAAGAACATCCACTTTGATAAAGCTAGATTAATAGTTTATGGTTTTGATTTAAGGTTACCTAATATTGCTAATAGTTTCCCCTCATGTGATAAGTTACAAGTTTCATGGATCCCTTATGAATATATCATGCCAAGTATCCTCATATTTTATCTTCATTCAAGACTTTACTAGCCTTTGGTTGGTGAAAGTTCAAGCCTAGATCCATGTTCTATAAACCCTCCTTTAGAAAAACCTAGCTTAAGTCTTTGGTTCAAAATTACATTTGGCAAGAATATTTAAAATTAATTTGAACTTAAGCTTAATTTTCATGTTAAGGCTTGGTCATATTTCTTAACACAACCTGACCTTAACCCAAAAGTCCTATTGGGTCCCTTTTATTTTTCCCCTTTTGTTTCCTTTATTTTTAACTGAGTTGAATGTTTGTGTTGGTAGGGTCCCTTTTAATTTCCCTAGCATGGTCCCCTTTATTACCTATTTATCCTAAATTATTAATCATGAGGCCCCATCATATTTATTAAAACAAATGAGACCTTAGTCTTAACACCTTATCCTAAGTCCTTATCACCCCAAGCACTAACTTAAATACTTTTTCCTTTTGAAAATCCAATGGCTCTCACTTCATCATGGATCTTGATTGAATGAAGTGAAGATGATGTTTAAATTTCAAAGTCCTATATGAAGCACCATGAATATGACAAATGTCACTATCTTAGGACCTCAGATAAAGATCAATGGCCTATGGGTCATCCCCAGGGTCAATAGGTTCAAATCTTAAAAACCCCTCAAATTCAAACTCTTTGAATATTTTACTTAGTTAAAGGAACATGTTTTATATCATTTGAGGGATCATTTGATATCATGATTTAAATATTATCATAATATATTTTAACCTAACTTTATGATGTGTTTTTTTACATGAAATAAACTTAGCTTAAAATATTTTAGCTTGAGTTCCTTTCTATGACCATGTATTGATTAAAGTTTGTGCATCTTATAGGATCAATAACTCATGCTTCATCAATACTAAATGATTAAATGGCATGAAATCATTTATGAATATTTATTAAAGCTCCAATAGCCCATGGGATTGACACATAGTAGATGCATGTTCAATATATGACTGATGTAGAATATAGAGCTCAGAAAGCCTATGAAGGGCCAAGTGGTAAAACCACAAGATTAGATGTAAAGATGGATAATAACATGAAATATCCAAGATGATGATCAATGGCCCACATTTATCCATGGATGATGATCCAATGGTATGAAACAAAAGAGTAAATTTCAAAAAAAAAGGCTAGTTTTTTTAAAGCATTTATGAAACATGCTGGGAATGTTGTCAGATAGACACCAAATAAGCACCACACAAGAATAAAATGACAAAATAAAAGATTTTGTGAGTTCAAAAGGGAAAAATTATAAATGAAAAGGTTAAAATCAAATATGACATGAATGAGCCTAAGTTTGAATAATACATTACCATTAAAGCTTTTAAAAGTCTTAAAACTCATATAAAAGGCCCTAATTTGAGCTTGAATTGATCATAGTTAAGCTAAAATAAGTTCAATTATGATTTGAGTGAGAAGAATTGACCCAGAGGCCATTTGTAAATAGATTATGAGTAATTTACAATTATATTAGCCATGGTAGCTTGAAAATAGAAATAAATGGATGAGATGGAGTTATATCTATCCACGGATAATGAGGGAAGGGTTTTCAAAGACACATACCTAGACACTATAGCATTGAACACAAGAAATAAGAACATGTTTGAGCTCTTCTAGACCATTGAGGAGATGAAATCGATCAATAAGGAAGAATAAAATATTTCCACCATAAACTGAAGGTATTATGACCTAGTTTCATTCCAAATGACTAGCCTCTGCCATGTTGTTTCTAAACTTGAGGTAATCCATTATATTGACATCCTTTCTCACATTTTTAAAGATTATAGAATTGAACAAGACTAGATAATTCATGAAGGGAGATTTAGGAGAATTTTTTACATTTCCCTATTAGTTTTTGAAAGATAATAAAAATTGGTAAAACCCTAGGTCGATTTACCCACCATTAAAGAATGGATTAGCAAGAATTATTTAGACAGCATCCTTAGGCCATGGCTACTCCAAAGGAACCATGTAATCCAAGATAGTGTAGGAATAATCCCAATTTCCCAATTTAGAAAGGAGATTAGGGTAATTATGAATCTCTTGAATAGAGTATCTAGGGCCTCATCAACCACATATGTCAATAAGAGTTGGGTATCTTATCTTTACTTCATGGTAGCGAAGGAGCTCACTCCCCCAATTGGAGAGATGATCAACATCCATCTAAAATGACAATTCATATCCATTAAGAAGAAAACTAGAAACCAATTATTCATGATGTCCTATCTACTAGATGCCTTGCTATCCTCCACTAATATCCCTTATATCAAAAATCGATCACCTGAGGGTAGATTTATAGTCACCCACCATTATTCCAAACTACACATTTTCAAATATAGACACAGCATGTATTTCATTTTTGATTATGTTTATCCTAATTTAAAATAAGCCATTATAAGGATCCCCATGCCCAGGATCATCCCTCTAATAAAGAAATATGGAGAGCTAATGGGAGACATCTGGTTGTATCCAAATTGTACAGTGATCAAAATTAAAGGGATTTTAATTCAAACTTACAAGTTACCCATCTATGTTGCCACCAAATTATTAGAGAAATAAATTGCATATCAATTTCTTCATGGTGTTGATAGAGTGTGCAAGGAGAAAAGGAAAGGTCTCCTCCATCCCTTTCCTTTGACAATTGGTATAGTTATTTTATAAGATTGGAAAAATGTAGACACTATTTATATACATATAAACTCCTTTAGATTTCAGCTAAATGACCTAAGGTAGTGGGACCCTAATAAAAAGGTCACCAAACATTTGAAAAGAAAGTAACTACCCAAAACAATTTATGATCATAAAATTGGTCCCTATGACACTTTGCACATCAAGGCCAACAATTTTGAGGAGATATTGGCTAGGTTTAATAAATATAATGTCAAATTTGAACCTAGATTGACTAGTAATGAGAAGCCACCAAGTGACATATGTTAAATAAGACCTCTATAATACCCTTTGTTGCTTGTATCTTCTAATCCCCTTTAAGACTAACCACAAATGAAAGTGCCATAGCTCCAATAAAAAATTGCATGAGGTCTTGGGAAGGAAAAATTACAAGAAAGACCTAGTGAGGGACCCTCATCCTTATCCCTATCTCAAAGACCAACATCTCCCATTGAGTACCTAGACATTATTGCCTTAAAGCTTTATGAGATAGTGGAAGATGCCCTCAAGGTCCTTGATAAATCATATGGCTCTAATGAAGAGGAGTAATAAGCTAAATAATCCTAGGCCTAAACAAAGGAGGCTGAGAAAGAAAAAGGGAAAGAAGTAGCATTGGATCTAGTCCCCATGACACCATTGAAGAAGAAAAAGGTAGAATTGGCAATGATCCTAGTTGGAAAAAAGAAGATAAAGTTAATTTTCACTCACCCCATGAGTGATAAAGTCAACTTGTTTAGTGATAAATACCCCATCCATGGACCAATCATCCCTAATTGGTTCAACTATGGGAAAATGCATAAAATACCCACCTAGAACCACTCAAGGGCCCTGACCAAGACTATTAATATCAATGTACATGATGATATCAAGCCATGGATAGGGTATTTGATGACAGAGGAAGAAGAGAGAATAATAGTGTCCACTTGAGGGTCAACTAGAAAAAAAGTGGATGATATAGGAGCCTCAAGCAATACTTAAATGGAGGTTCGCAAGTGCTTAAAATCCATAGAACCAACCACTATGTAATTCAATCCTAATACAATAGGCTTAAAAAGAGTGACAACAAGAAAGGCCATGGTTAGAATATAGGAGTTCACATTTCAAAATGTTGAACCCTTTGTTGGTCTAACTCTTATTAGAGGATAATAGCTTGGTGAACTTCCAATCCATGAGGAAGACATAGAAATCTTAGTTGAGGATTACTCAACCCAAATCAAAGTAGGGATCAAAGTTTTGAAGCAAAGGATATATAACCTAGAGAAGGAAAAGGAAAATCTAGATACCTAGGCGGTGCTATCAGTCCTAGAGGCAATGGTCAAAATGCTTGATGAATCCTTATATGACATGTTTGATGCTTTGAAATCAATGAAGCTAAGGAAAATTGCATTGGCATCATAGAATATAGTGGTTAAGGGTATAATAACTTAATGGCAAGATTTAGAGGATAAAATAATAGGTCTAAACAACATACAGGTTAGAACATAGATTCCTAGGTTCAAAACAAATAGTTTGGGACATTTGAGTGTAATTTTAGGAATAATTATTGATAAAGTATAAAATCTGAGTACTTGGTCAAAATATATAGAAAGTATCTTAAAGGATGATGAGGATCTAATAAAAAAGATTGAATAGATCCTTACGACCATGCTCACTTACCCTACATAGCCCATTATCCTAGGCATCATGACAGATGATGAGTTCAAGCACACAGCTACATTAGTGATGCAAGATATAAGAAGTAAAATTCAAGGATAGTCTATAGTAGACAATAGTAAGATCCTAGACATGATATTTAATTCAAGAGAAAGGGTAACTAAGGCCAAGAGCTTTAAGGAAGCCATTTCTAAAAATAATAGAGAATTGAATGATCTAACTGACAAAGAGGAATAGTGTCTCTTAAAGCTAGTTATTGGCATGGAACTGATCAACAAACAACACCAAAAGGCCATGAATATCCTTCAGTAGCAACAAACAAGTTCTCAAGTACAAGGCCCACCAATTACTTAATATTCCATTTTGAAATGATTTGTAACATTTTGAAAATGGAATATTATTTTTTAAAGGCATAGGCTAGTTTATTAGCATATTTGCCTTTAGGTTAGTCCATTTTAGAAAATCAAGTGTACTCAAAAACTTTTTAGAAAAAGGAAATTTATCCTTACTTCTTGTACATTTGTATCTTGTAACTGATTGGTATATTGCCTTGTCCTCCTAAAAAAGGTAGTATTACCATTTTGTAATAAGAGAGAATTTTGAGCAAAAATTTTTATACTTTGAGTAGTTAATAAAATAAAATAATTCTAAAAATATTTTACAAGTTTTTTTGTGTCAATTGTTCTATGGATTTTTATCTCAATTGTTGGTCCAAATTCTTAAATTTGAATGCTTTCTATGAATTATGAGTTGCATCTTTGATTACAAGGTTGCTAATTTGTGCTTATGTTAGATTAGTTGAATGATCTTGAATTTGATTAATTTTATTTACCCTACATTAATATTTTCAAATGTTATTTAAGTGTGGTAGAAAATATTTAAAGTAAATTCAGTACTTACTTTTACTTCTTTATATCATCCGTAGAGGTTCGCCTGGTGTGTAGTGAGATCTGAGCTTATGTTATTTTTCACTATATATTGGTTAAATGCATACTTAATTATAATATAAACTCTGTCATAATGTTTGAGGCTAAGATTAGCAATCACTTATTCTCTTTATGCCTTACCCTTCTCTTTAGCTTCCTTTTTTACCAGATCACTCTAGTTTAGATTTCATTGTAAATGTCCATTTAGATTAGTGTCTAGTTTAAACTTTGATCATAATTTACTAGTAATAGCATAGATACTTACACTTTACAAATATTTGGACCACAATGGCTCATAACCACCAAGTAATATAAATTTGTGAGATAGTTTAAATTGCTTTACCTCTATTTCACCATAAGTAATGAGATTACCAAATATTGATACTCATGCCATGAATTATAAAATGAGAACTGTTCTTAATCAATAAAATCACCTATGATACACATAGAGGTGTCAATAGGAACATCTTCCACTAGCACTAGAAGGAGGGATAATCTTTGTGGATTGGTTGAATCTTTGTTAATCTTAGTGCATTTTGATCAAAGATTGATGTTATATTTGCACTGTTGCACAATCCTTTGCTCAAAAGCATAAAGATCATTGATATTTGTGGTCTTTGACCCATATTTATGCTTCCTTTAGGAAAATATCAAAGTTATTTGAGGTTGGATGTTCAATTCTAGTAAAGATAGCTTAAGATCTAAGAATCCACAATATTTGAGGTTAGGATAGCTTGTTTTGATCAAATATTGGTATATATTTCATAGATCTAAGTTAATTTGAACATATAATTGTAAATTTTAACCAAATATATGTAGTTAGACATATCTTTTAGCTCACTTAGTTAAAATTTGATGACCTTTATTGTTCTTTACATATATTTTTTGAAAAATTACCTTAATGTGCAAATCTAAATTTTGTTCTTAGAAAATTTTGGTTTGACACATTGTATTTCAAATAGGATCCAAATTTATCAAGATGAAACTACCAATAATTTTAACAAAATCACATTCAAAGACAAGAAAACCTCTACTTGAGTTGGAAGTCCATAGGAGAACTAGATGAGATAAAGGTAGATGAACGCATTCAAAGTATTTGCCAACTTTACCACTCCAAGGTAATCTTACATTAAACCTTCCTCAAGGTATGGATTAGTTGGGAATTTCTCTTATCAATGTACAAGGTAAAATTCATGATCTCCCTTGCAATCCTAAAAAGAATTAGCCAGTTTTTAGTCCTAGTTGTATTGTAACAATAGAAGAACATGTTAAATCATTTAAGGCTACATTAAGATTACTAAATGTAACTCATAAGGATGTAGCATGAAAAATGTTCCTTTTTAAATTTAAAGATGTTTCATATGAATGGATCATAAACCTTCCTAATGATTACATCATTACTTGGGATGAGTTTAACAACATCTTCATTGACCAATTTAGCAAAATATTCATCCCTTATATCTTTTACCAACAATTTCCCACCCTTAAAATGGATGTCAATGAAATCATAAGATCTTTCAATGATAGGTTTCATAAGATGTACAATAGAACCATTGACCCATATAAGCTTGACTAGTTATTAGTTTTGGAAATTTATAAAGATGCTCTTGATCCAATGACCTCAATATTCATCAAGAGGATTGTAGGTCCAATGAACACTCTAGTTTTAGATGATGTTAAGGCTATGATCATAAATGAACAAATGTATCATTAGGGTCAAATGGCCTGATCTATCCCTAATTTTAACCCACAGATGCCTAATTTACATGTCTTTCCCAATAATAACCAAAATTTACCTACTCTTAATCAACTCCCAAATCTGAATCAATTTCCTCTTAGACATGTTGCTCCTAAAAAAAATTGGGGTTCTTGAATCACCCTACTAATAATGGGTTTTAAAAAATGATAAAAGGACCTTAGTACCATCCACTAGTTCCAATAGAAACCAAGTCCATAATTTAGAAACCCAAAAAAGTTAGAATGAGTCCATTCTAAAAATGGTCCAAAAATTGAGCACTGACTTCCTTAAGCAACAAAAATAGGTTGGTAATACTGTGTAAAATTTTGGTTGGAAATTTTACTTCTAAAGATTCAATAGACCCAATAACAAGTTTAATAATGATAGTTTACACAACAAAAATAATAATGAACCATATTCTAAAAAGAAGACCACATATATTAATCCTATTGATATTACTTTGCTTGATTATTATAGAGTCTATTGTACTACTAAGCATGGTGAGATTGATTGTATTGAATTTTTTAAGGCTTTTGAGGCATTTCAAGAAGAGTTGGACACATTTTAGGTAGTTCTTAACAAGGATAATGGTGCAGGTACTTCAGGATTCAAGCTTGCTAACCAGACCTTTATGGTGGAGATGTTTGATTTCCCCTTTAAGATTGATGATGTTAATGAAGAAGTCCATGCCTTCCAATATTTATTAAAGAAGACATATCCTCTAAAGAATAGAGAATAAAGGAAAACTTTGACTACTTCTACTCCTATAAACCACTTTGGTACTCCTTCAGATACCACTTCAGGAAATAATCTAGAGCTTCCAAAGGGAAATACTTATAAACCTAGTGTTGATGCTTCTAATTATTCTATTAGGATTGGTTATAACATTGTAGAGGATATTAAGAAAATCAAAGCTAATATTACATTGAATTAATTAAAACAAATCATGGAGCAAATAGATATCTTACTAGAATCTTTGTCCAAGAAGTCTAGCAAGGTGACCAAGTCTAATAATGTAAATGTAGCTATGTACAAAACTAAAGTAGAGTCTCCACCCTTATTACTTATTGTCATAATGTTTGTAAATAACTTTCATAACTATTTTTTAGATTCTGGTGCCTCTACAAGTATTATACCTATAGGTATTTTTAAGAAACTTGGTTTGACCCCCATTACGTCTAATAAGGTTGTCACCCAATTAGATAAATATAGGTTAAGGTGGTTGGAGAATTGTTAAATGTCCATATGAAATTAGCTTCTAAAATAAGGGTCCAACAATTTATTGATATCCAAGTGGTAGATAGCCTTGATGCATATGGGCTAATTTTAAGTAGAGTGTTGACAAAGGCTTTGAATGAACATATGTCCACTGATTATTCACACCTATGGTTGCATTGGAAGGGAGTTCCTAACCAAATTAGGGTGGAAATATAGCCAAGGATGAAGCATATTATCACTAGGTATAATTTTTTCAATGATAGGGTCAACATAATTGATTCTGATTTAGGGGTTTTCACCCTAAAAACTACAAAGTTGTGTCATCCTAAGAGTACTCATGCTATGCTTGAGCTATAGAAGCTACATTTTGATAGCGTTAGGTGTAATTCTGGGTCGAGGGTTGGTATTGTCCTAAATAATACTAATGGTAAGAAATATCATACATCTTATAATCTCTAGTTTCCATGTACCAATAACCTTGTTTAATATGAGGCCATCACCCTAGGTTTATAAATTGCCATAAAAAATAAAGTCAAATAACTTATGGTTTATGGTGATTTATAACTTTTATTCAACCAAGTAAAGACTAAATATCAATGCAAATTATCATACCTTAAGAGGTATAAATTCAATGTTTGGGATCTGATTGAGTCTTTTGATGCCTTTCACATTGTCTCCTTCCCTAGAGAGGAGAAAAAAATAGTTGATAATCTAGCCTCTATTGTAACCAACCTCATGCCTAACCAAGACTCACCCAACTTCATCATTGAGTTGATACCTTATCCTTTGGTCCCTAATAATGTGAATCATTTTCAAGTATTTAGTGATGACCAATAGATATTGAGTTTTATGACTAGTTTAGGAGAATTTAAAGCTTAGATAATTTATGAGGCTAATCAAAATTCATTTAGAGAAGGCAAGTTTGATGTGAAATTCATTCAATTAAATGATAACAAAATCCCTAAATGGATTATTGCCTTGGAAATAATTTTTAATCAAGACAAGCTAGCTAAAAATCCTAAGGTTCCTAAGGTAAGTGGAAAATATTACAATACAGTTGATCTTGGACCTCAATATCAACCTCAACTATCAACATTAGAAAATCCTATACAAGTATTGAGAATAAGAGATCCAAAGAGCTACTACAAAAGTAAAAATATGTCATAGCTTGGCTATATAATAACTTAAATATATTTGATCCAAGAGTCATCACCCATACAATACCCCTCAAGGAAAATTCCAAACCCTTCATGCAGAAGCAAAGGCCTATGAACCCTTTCTTAGAACCCATGATCTTTAAAGAGGTCAAGAGCTTGCTAGCTGATAGAATTGTATTTCCCATTAGACAATCTACTTGGGTTTCCAATCTAGTTCTTTTTATAAATAATAATTATGAAATTAGACTTTACATTTATTTTATAAATCTAAATAGAGCATCTAAAAAGAATAATTATCTTCTTCCTTCTCTTTACCAAGTAATATAAATTATTTCAGGTTTAGCCATGATGTCTTTCCTTGATGGGTTTTCAAGATACAACTAGGTGTTGGTGGACAAGGAAGATAAGATGAAGGCAACATTCACAACTGAGTGGGGCACCTTTGCCTAAAAAAGAATGCCTTTTGGGCTAATAAATGTATGAGATACTTTTTGAAGGGTTATGGACCATGCCTTCTAAGGTCTAATTGGTAAGTGTATCATTATATACATGGATGATCTAACCATTTTTTCTAAAAATATGGAAGATCATTTTATGCATTTACAAAAAGTATTTGAGAGATACAAAAGGTATGAAATTTCCTTGAACCCAAAGAAAAGTATCTTTTATGTTACTAAAGTCAAATTATTAGGCCATGTTATAACTAAATATGGGATCTCCATAGGTCTTGAAAGAGTGGAAGCTATATCTAAGAACCTCCAAATAGTAGAAAGGATTTAAAATCATTCTTTGGCAAAATAAATTTTGTAATAAAATTCATTTCTAGTTTTGCATAAATTGTCAAACAATTGAATGATATATTGAAGAAAGATGTTAAATTCACTTGGAATGAGGAATCCAAGAAGGCATTCAATGACATCGAAGAAGTAATTATCCAACCTCTAGTTTTGATAAGTCCTAATTTTTCAAAGGAATTATATCTCTATTATTTTGCATCTGACCATACTATGGTTGTAGTTTTAACTCAAAAGATTGATGGGTGTGATCACCCAATAGCTTTCATGAGTACTAACTTTAAGAATGTTGAGTTTAATTATTCATTAATTTATAAACAAGCATGTACATTAGTTAAGGTAGTGAAGAAATTTAGGCACTAAATCCTTAGAAATAAGGTGCAAGTTATTTTACTTGACCTTGCCACAAAGCTCATGTTGATCTAGATTGAAATTGGAGAATATAGAGGTAAATAGATGTTAGTTTTGAAATAATATGACATAGAAATGAAAACTACAAAATTGGTAAGATGTCAAGGCTTGATCTAAATGATTGCTAATGCCATCCCTAAGCTAAGTATCATGTAGGTTGATCAACATAATTTTTAACCTAATGAATGTTATGATTTTATTGTCAACTTGCTAATTAATGGTACTTGTCCTACAAGACTAACTAGGGAATAAAAGAGAGCCATAAGGCTCAAGGTATCCCATTATCTAATCAAATATGGGGTTTGATATGGAAAGAACTTTGAAGGTATCTACCTAAGAAGTGTGTCAAAAGAAGAAGCTACCTAGATCATGAGCACTTTCCATGAGAAGTTAGGTAATGGGCACCCATTTAGAAGGACAACATCCCACAAGATCCTCAGGGTTGGATACTATTGTCCCACCATTTCCAAACATGCCCATAAGAATGTAAGAGATTGTCATTCATCTTAGATATTTAACACTAAAGAGCCAAAAGTAGTAATGCCTTTACAACTAGTCATGATTGGCAAACCCTTTCCCAATAGGGACTAGAATTTTTAGGGATAATCAACCCCAACTCATCAAAGGGTCACAATTATGTTTTAACATCTAATGATTATTACACTAGGTGGAATAAAGTAGTAGCCACCAAATAATGCCAGACTGAATAAGTGATCAGTTTCCTAGAGGAGAACATATATACTAAATTTGGAAATCTAGTCTCTTTGGTGTGTAGTAATGGATCTACATTCATATCTATAGAGATGATAGAATGGTCATATGATAATGGAATTTATCTTAACTTTTCATCCAACCATTATCCTTAAGGAAATGGAGTGTCTAAATCTACCAATAATAACTTACTAAAAGCAATCAAGAAGTTTGTTGAAGATAAGCCCAAGACTTGGCATAAGCCTCTCAAGTATGCCCTATGGGCAGATATGATAAGGATCAAGCAAGCCTTAAAGGAATCAAAATTTATTTTTCTATATGGATAGGATCCTATCTTACCTATCACTCTCAAGCTTCCCATGTATAAATTCATGTAATAATATATGCAAGAAACCCAGGAGCTTGAAAATTAGAGTTTTTTTGAAATCATCCAAATGGAAGATGCATGGAAAGAATCCTTTGTTAACTTTAGCAGGTACTAAACCATGGTGAAAAGATGGTTTGAAAAAAGGTTAAAGGTGAAGGTGTTTAGGAAAGGAGAATTGATCCTCCTTTGGGAGAAAGTTTTTGAACCCAAGGGTAAAAATGGCAAATTCACACTCTTGTGGATTGGCCTTTATCAAATTGTAGAGACACTTAGAAGTAATACATTCAAACTAAGAGACCTTCAAGGAGAACTCACATAGCATATTAATGGGTAATATCTCAAGCATTAATTTATTTCTATGCCACCAGGGGTCTTCAAGGAATAAACCTATAAGATTGGTTAGAGCTAATGTAGAAATAATAGTTAGATTCTTTCTACTTTTCCTTTCTTAACCTTCATTTTATATATATTGGTTTGATTTCTATTGTGTACTTGTTTCATTATTTTGTTCCTTACTTCCAATAAGTCCTTTTGGATAGCCCTCCACTCAAAGATCATTTAACTTGCTTGAAACTCTCAAAGTTTAGAAATTTAGGTATGCACCTCATCCATATGTTGACCATGGATTTGAAATATGAGCTTGATGTTCTAATTTAGAGGAACTAGCCAGGACTAATGAATAGGTTAATTATTTTATGAGAACTTGAACATTGTTATGATCTAAAATTGGTCTTAAGAGGAGTTACACATATAGAATGAA